>CM038678.1:308512337-308692939 GCA_021605205.1 Aegilops longissima
CACGCATAAGGCCGAGCCTTCCACCCTTTACCAAGTATATAGATGCATTAATTAAATAAGATATATTGTGATATCCCAACAAGTAAACATGTTCCAACAAGGAACAACATCTCCATGTTCCAACAAGGAACAAACTTCATCTTCACCGCAACTACAACGCTATAAGAGGGCTGAGCAAAGCGGAACATAGCCAAACAACGGTTTTAGGAAAGGATGGTTAGAGGTTTGACATGGTATGGGAGGCATGATAAAGCAAGTGGTAGGCAGAGCATAGGCATAGCAAAAGAGCGAGCAACTAGCAAAAAGATAGAAGTGATTTGAGGGTATGGTCATCTTGCCTGAAATCCCGCAAGGAAGAAGAACGAGTCCATGAAGAAGACAAACGGAGTAATGAATCCTCACAACTCCGAACAAACCGGCTAACGAGAAAGCAAACCGAAAGAAGCAAACAACATAGTAAACAACCAACACATAAAAGGCATGATGCAAATCAAGTATGATGCATGTCCGTTTAATGAGGCATGGCATGGCAATATGCACAAACAACCTAAAATTGTGGATTCAATATGCAACGATTGCATATTGACGAACACCACAACAATTATTTAGTTCTTCCCGATTAGGTACTCAACAATATTAAATGTTATTAAACATGGCAAGAGGTGAAGCATATTGAAACTATCTATCTAGGCAAGTTTAAATGAGGCCGAAACAACAACAACAATTCGAAAATCCCATTGCATATTTTGATTCGGAACAGATCTGACCTAAAGCATATTTTAGAGTTGTTAAACATGCAAAGTAATGCTACCATGTTAAACTAGGCATTTTTCACCCCATTTACATATATAAATTATTTAAAATGGAGCTACGGTTATTTAGTTATGAAATAAATCATTTTAGCATGGCATTTAAGAAATTAATGCAAACAACAATTATTAAACAATTAAATGTTGTTATCATGATGCGGATGACAAGCAAGTTATGCAATATTATGAAAACGTTGAAAGAGCATTATGAAGCATTTGTCACCGGGTGGAAGAAAGGTGCCACGGCAACAATCAAAATGGTGCCACGGAAATATCGGTCCCGATAACTCGATTGAGATATCTGAAAGGGCGGACGAAGCGAGTCATGCAAGATGGTGGGTGTTCCGTTACCGGGTTCCCACGGAACGGTGGATGGCAAAAGAAGGGGCATCGGGATGATTCAACACGGCCATCACGGGTTATACCTCCAACGCTCAAACGGGACGGGTCGAAGTTTGAGAGGGAAGTAGTCGCCACGGTCGCCGAGGGAAGTAGAGGAAGAGTCGTCAGCGATGCCCGAAAGTAGTGGTACACGCACGGTAGAGGAAGTAGTGTTTACGCTCATAAGGGTACTTGACGGTCCGAACCCTTCGGGTTGTCGGTATTTATCCCGGGTAGTCGAACGCGAGGGGAAAGTGTTCACGTGAGGTAGTGGTACATCTCCATCGAAGTAGTGGTACACAAAGGTAGTCGAATTGACGGTTCCAACGGCCCGGCACGGTAGTTGCACGCTTCATCGGGGTATTGTCGCTTCCGGTTCGGTGGTCGCGGGTGTAGGGTACTTGACGATCACGAGCAATTCATCTCGACGGTCCCGTGGGAAGTAGTCGCTTGCCGATCGCATATGCGGCGGTAGTTGTTCTGGCGGAAAAGAAGTTGCACGGTTCGGCCGTGGTACTTGGCCCAAAACAAAACAAAAGCCTCGGTCTTGGCATTCTGGCGAGGGACGAGGAGATGCTTCCTCCTTCCGCTCGACCGGGCAGGCGGGCAGGCTCATCTGTTCGGCCGTGGAGCCCCGGGCGGCGCCCATGGCCGTGGCCTCCCGGGGAGCAGGGAGGCGCGCCATGGCATCGGGCATGGCGGCGCGAGGAGGCGACGAGGAGAGGGCCGGGATGGGAGACGAGGGGGGGCCGAGTTGGGACGACACCGGAGGGAGAAGGAAGGGCGAGGAGGACCCCAGGGAGAGAGGGTCGGAGGCAGGCCTGGAGGCCCCGGGCGCCAAGAAGGCACGGCGAGGTGGTCCTGCCCGGGGGCGGCCAGGAGGGGTGGAGAGGGCGATCAGGTGGCGAGGGGTCGGGGAACCGGGGCGGGCAAGGAGGAGGAGGCCGAGGGGGATGGGGGTTTCTGGCGAGGCACCAAGGGCGGGGGGGGGAGGAGAGGCACTGCCCTCAAGGGGGAGGGCACAGCAGGGGAGGGAGACGAGGAGGGGAGGCGGGGAAGGAGATGGGGCCGGGAAGGACGAGGGGCGGGCAGGGCGGGCCCGAGGAACGAGGGAGAGAGACCCCAGGGTTGAGGGGGGGTGGGGCCTGCTTGGGCCCGGGAGCAGGCCGGCCCGGGAGGAGGCGCGGCCGGGCGGGGGAGGGCCCCGAGGGGAGGCGCAGGTGGGCTGGGCCAGAGGCCGCTGGGGGAATGGCCAGAGGCCGGCTTAGGAGGAGAAGGCCAGGGCCTTAGAGGCCTTTGGGGATCTCTCCCTATACCTTTCTAAATAAAGAGAAAGAAAGAGCAAGAAAAGAGAGAAGAGAATGTTAGAGGAAGAATTTGGGAGGGGACAATTTCCCTGACTTAAAAAATATGAGGAATTTAACAAAATGAACCAAGGATTTTTGGAACTCCAAAATGATGAAATAAAATGGCAAGGTGAGGAGACCAAACTTGAAGTGGAAAGGGCATTGAATTTTGCAAGGGTTAGGGATTCCAATTAATGGAATATTTATATAGCTCCCTAATATTGGGAGGATATTTATAAAGAGAAAACACCATGGAATTCCTCGATTTAAATGGATCGAGAAATCCATGCAATTTATTTAGAAGAGTTTTTAAAAAATTTGATATGATGGCATGATGACATGATGCAATGCAAGAGATGACATGAGCAATGCACAAACAAAACAAATCACATGGCAAACTCAAACCCGGAAGGCAATCAAGTTCGTCTTGGGGCCACAACACCCACCATACAGAGGATCTCCCCCAGATCTAGAATGGCACCGAGAAAAGCGGAAGAGGAAGAGGTAAAACAAAGTTGCCCGACAAACGAAAGTGAAACAAAGAACCTTGAGAGGTTGACAAATGAAAAAAGAAACAACGAAGATGAAGAAAGGAAAAACACTTTAAAAAGAGGAACAAGGATACAAAAAACCAAGAGGTTAAATAACATAGATATTGAAACCATTCGTTAAATCGTAAGCAAGAAAAAACAGATTTGAAAACGAGGATGGTTGAAGAGAGCAACATCACAATGCCTCCAGAAATGAAAGAATGCAATGAAAATAGCTGGTTGAAAGAAAAGAACGGAGAAGATAATAATAACTTCTACCACAATTGAATTTGAATGAAGCATCCTTACAAACAAGGATAGACGGAGTTGTTTAAAAACAACAACGATAAGGATAAGCTTGTGGGCTTATGAAACATCTCAAAATTATGAGGTGAAAACCCACAACGAAAAACAATTGATTATTGATAACAACAAGGAGAAGGAAACTTATTCACCAGAGGACAAATGAAGAACTTGGGTTTATAAGCACCATAAATAGCAACAACCTTAGGGAAAGCTTTAGGTGAAATATAAAGATAACTCCAATGAAGAGATTGATGGATTTAAATACCTCATTCTTGACAACATGTGAATCATGAAACACGAACTCAAATTGTCGAGAATGACATAACACCACCTCAAAAGATAAGGGAACAAATTGCACTGGAATGCAAAAGAAGAATATTTGAACCCTCAAAACAAAACATGTGTTGAGCACCATGTTCAATTTTGAGTATGGCTTGACGGATCTTAACTCCAGAAATCTTGATGAACAATTGAGAAATGAAAAGAATCTTGAAACCACCTGTAGAGCCTCCATGAGAACTCCGAACCAAAAGGGTGATAAAAGAAAGAGAAGTTGACAACACAAGGTGAAGCCTTGCAGGATAAGATGAAGCTTTGAAATGAATAGCCGAGAAAACTTGGAACTCCGAAAGAAAGATGAACAAATGAAATCAAGAATTTTGAGATCCTCCAATAAGGAATTGAATTACTCGATGGAACAAGAATAAGAATTACATTATGCTGATCCTTCACCAATTAAATTGATGACAAGCATGGATTAGGCATACTACTTATTCTCGAGAAAGGATTAAGATAGAATGGGCAAACTTGGAAGTATTGATGGAACCATGGATTTGGAAACAACAAATGAATTGATATGATAATGAAGGAAGTGAAATTTGAACAACCACCTAAGAATTGAAAATGAAAGTAGCAAAGGCACAATTCACCGGAAGAATTGGAAAACGAATAAAGATGCTTGACAAAATTTAGATACATTAAACAAGAGATCATGAACTGATTAGAGGATATTTAGATGCACGGATTTGGAAAACAAGAGTTGAACGCTTGAATGAATAATTTAATGATGGGCCCAAGAATCAAACTGAAAAGACTCAAATGCTCCGTGGGTAAAAGAATTTCACAACCAAAATAATTATGAGAGGATGGCATCAACAGAACCAAGAATCTTGAAGAGAATGGAGCAAGATTAAAGAGAAACTCTCTTCGCTTCAATCGAGACGAAACACACCATGAATTGTTGAAGCACCGAATGAAAATTAGAAAGGTTGAACCAACAATGAAAATAATTTGAAGATCTTGAGAAAGACATTTGACGATGATAACTCATTCTTACGCCAAACTTTGCAAAGAATTTGAGAATAACTCCGAAAATTAGAAGAGTCAAGATCCTGAAAAGACCTGGGGTTAGGGCCCACTCAAAAGAACCACCCTGAACAATTGTTTGAATAGATATTGCACCGTAGAAATAAATGCTTGAATGAGATAACATCCTCAAAAGAACTTGAGTGAATTGAGAATGGAAACTAGAATCTTCCGAGATATCTTCAACATCCAACAAATGAATAGGAGAAATGGATGATTAAGAGATGCACCGACATGAGAAAGGTTTGAAAGAGGAAAAGGGATAAGATCAACACCAAACTTGATTAAATCCACCGGAGAAGAAAATTAGAATGGAACAATGATGGTTGAAGCCTTTAGCGCCTTCATGAGAAATCACCGATAAAACATTAAAGGAAAGAATGAAGAAACTTCACCAAAAAATGGATACTTGATTAAGAAATCTGAGTCCTGAAGAAAAAGGTGGAGGGCGGAAATCAAAACAACTTGGGCGGATGAAACGAACACCGTGAAAAAAGCTTAGAAATGACCTTAATGTTGAAATGATCGATCCACTTGAAGAGAAGCACCCGGTTGGAAAAGAATTGACATGACAAGCTCAAGGATCAAGAAGGATTAGTATTCACATAAATATGAGAACACCATTTAGGAAAGGTATGGAATCAACACTTGGCATTGAAGCAACTCAATACCACAAAAAAAAACAAAAACAAAGGATTGGCTTAGAATAAGCCGAAACAAACATATGATAGAACCCAATCGTATCATTTGTGTTGGAAAGATATCCAGAGATACTTGAATTCCACCTTAAACTCCCAAACTTTCTGGTTATGCATTCGTGTTGGGGAAAGGGACACAAAATATATCACCCAAACTAACAATACCTAGATCCAAATTGTATCCATCCCAACACATAACCAAGAAATTTCGAAATCGTACCTCGACCTTCAAAAACATCCATACAAGTCATGGCAATCTACCGCCACAAAGATCGGGCTATCGGGTTATCTCACCAAAACGCACAAAAGAGATTTCGGTTAAAACTCGTATTCCAATCAACGATAAAATTGTGACGACAACACCGTAGCTCAACTCCCCGGACACCGCCACAACCCCTAAATGTCGAGGCACCAAGAACAATGTTCTGCCACAAAACCATCGGAACGATTCCAAGATACCCACGTGATCCTAAAAAAAATTTAGTGAAATTTAAGAAGAGAAAAGTGAAAACTCTACGCCAGATACCTCACCGGAGCATTTAAGGACCGAGGAGTAAAAAGAATCCTACCATATATATAATCCTAAGACTCAAAACATTTCCCATTCTAGACTCAACAAAGAAACAATCAAGTAGGGGGCTCTTAAGTCGGGAAGGCTCGATACCAACTTGAACGCCTCGATGCGTTATATCTCCCACGTGTCGGCACGACTTAGAGGCATAACCGCATTGAAAGCAATGTCGCAAGTGAGGTAATCTTCACACAACCCATGTAATACATAAGGAAAGAGAAACATAGTTGGCTTACAATCGCCACTTCACACAATACATGAGTAAAACATTACATCATACAGTACAATCAAGGTCCGACTACGGAACCAAAATAAAAGAAGACTACCCCAAAGCTACACGATCCCCGATCGTCCCAACCTGGCTCCACTATCGATCACAACGAAACAACACAAAGAACAAGATCTTTATCGAGCCTCCTTGAGCTCGGGTCCATCACCGCACGGTTTCATCGGCACCGCAAACTGGTTTTGAAGTATCTCGGAGTCACGGGACTCAGCAATCTCACACCCAAGATCAAGACTATTTAAGCTTAAAGGTAGGACAGGTAGTGAGGTGGAGCTGCAGCAACACTAGCATATATGGTGGCTACATACGCAAAAGAGAGCGAGAAGAGAAGGCAAAAGCACGGTCGAACAACTATGATCAAGAAGTGATCCTGAACCCTACTTACGCCGACATAACTCCAAAACCGTGTTCCCTTTCGATCAACCCCGAAAAGAGACATCACGGTTACGCACACGTTGGTGTATTTTAATTAAGATCAACTTCGGTTTTCTACAACCGACATTAACAAATTCCCATCTGCCACATAACCGCGGCACGGCCAAAGTTTAATACCCCGGGGTGTCCCAACTTAGCCCATGATAAGCTCTCGCGATCAACGAAGGATATTCTTCCCCGGAAGACCCGACAGCCTCGAATCGCCACAAGACATTTCACAGCAATAAAACAAGACCAAAGAAGCCGGATGTGCCGACAAATCCTGATAGGAGCTGCACATATCTCGTCTCAGGGCACACCGGATTGTCCAAACTTCCGAGGCCAACCCAGTTGCCTCGGTACACCGGCGGTGACGTTTGGACCAACACCACGACGAGCACCGCCCGGGGTAAAAGATGACCTTGGGCTCCAAACCCAAGGGAAAAAGGGCAAGGTGAGGCAAATGGTAAAACCAATGTTGGGCCTTGCTGGAAAAGTCTTATTCAAAGCGAACTGTCAAGGGGTCCCATAAATCACCCGACCGTAGGGACGCAAAAATCCGGGAACATAATACCGATATGACGGAAACTAGGCGGCAAGAGGAACAAAACACTGCATAAGGCCGAGCCTTCCACCCTTTACCAAGTATATAGATGCATTAATTAAATAAGATATATTGTGATATCCCAACAAGTAAACATGTTCCAACAAGGAAAACATCTCCATGTTCCAACAAGGAACAAACTTCATCTTCACCGCAACTACAACGCTATAAGAGGGGCTGAGCAAAGGGTAACATAGCCAAACCTTGCGATAAGCAGCTGGATGAGCTATCTTGGCTAGCTAGCGTCATGAAACCGACGGAGCTGGCATCCGGGGCGCAACATGGGCTCCGCACACCGGGCGTTTTGACTTCGCTTTCTCGCCGGGCGGTAGCAGGCCCCATGGCCGAGGATGACTAGGTGGACGGGCCGGAGGTAGGAGGTCACTCAGGATTTTTGTTGGTAAGAGCATGTACAATGGTTGATAAGGTAGTCTTATCTTAAGTCTGCCACGATGCAAGTGGTAGTAGTTTCTGGCATTTTAGTGGTTTCTTGCATTATTAGGGGTTTCTTGTAAGGAACAATGTACGCATTACTAGCTATAAAAGGCGATTCTAGGTTGCGCTGTACCCAACGAGTACTACTAGTGGTCGCGGAGTGTATACCTCGCTTTGTTTCGATCCTACCAACGCATGCCGCCTTTTTAAAAATAGTACTACTACACTTTGTCATGAGCCAATATTTTACACGTAGTTTGAGTTTTGAAGTCAAACGGACGGCGGCCCCACAATCTGGGTGCACTGACAGCCTAGCCACGTGAACGGGTTTTCCTTCCCAAGATCCCGTGGCTCTCGCATGCTCTAGCCGCACCTCGCTTGCAGCTTCTCATCAGCTAGTAGCATATTTAAACTAGCGCCCCAATTAAGCCCGAGGAGCCGGTGCCTGGCAGGGGCATTGGGAACTAATATGGCTCAGATGTAAAGTGCTCTACTACTACTCAGAGCTTTGTGGCGTTGCACGATGGACTTCACTCCATTATCGGCTCTACTATAAAAGAAATTCTTTGACGTGTTTTTTAAACGGAGGCAAAAGCTTTGCTTCATCTCATTCATAAAGAAGGAACTACTAACAAAGTTCGACGAGATCCATTACACCTCCACAAATGGAAGGAAAAGCCTAGTCTCGCTGTATCAAATAACTCAAATGTTCCGCCTGAAGAACTGCCGCCGATAAACAGTCTGCTAGGTGTGTGGTGAGAGGAGCCGAGTATCCTACAAATTAAGTGGATCTCAATATGCAACGAGTTGCATATTGACGAACACCACAACAATTATTTAGTTCTCTCCGATTAGGTACTCAACAATATTAAATGTTATTAAACATGGCAAGAGGTGAAGCATATTGAAACTATCTATCTAGGCAAGTTTAAATGAGGCCGGAAACAACGAACAACAATTCCGGAAAATCCCCATGTGCATATTTTAGATTCGGAACAGATCTGACCTAAAGCATATTTTAGAGTTGTTAAACATGCAAAGTAATGCTACCATGTTAAACTAGGCATTTTTCTACCCCATTTACATATATAAATTATTTAAAATGGAGCTACGGTTATTTAGTTATGAAATAAATCATTTTAGCATGGCATTTAAGCAAATTAATGCAAACAACAATTATTAAACAATTAAATGTTGTTATCATGATGCGGATGACATGAGCAAGATTATGCAATATTATGAAAACGTTGACAAGAGCATTATGAAGCATTATGTCACCGTGGTGGAAGAAAGGGGTGCCACGGCAACGAATCCGAAAATGGTGCCACGGCAACATATCGGTCCCGATAACTCGATTGAGATATCGGTGCAAAGGAAAGCGTGTGAGCGAGTCATGCAAGATGGTGGGGTGTTCCGGTTACGGGTTCCCGCGGAACGGTGGCATGGCAAAGAAGGGCATCGCAAGGATGATTCGAACACGGTCGGTCATCACGGGTTATACCTCCGGAACGTTCAAACGGGACGGGTCGAGTTTCGTAGAGGGAAGTAGTCGTTCACGGGTCGTCGAGGGAAGTAGAGGAAGTAGTCGTTCACGCGATGATCGCCGAGGGAAGTAGTGGTACACGGCGACGGTAGAGGAAGTAGTGTTTCACGTTCGTTATCGAAGAGGTACTTGACGGGTCCGAAACCCTTCGGGGTTGTCGTGGTACTTGCGATCTCGCGATGGTAGTCGTACACGGCGTAGGGGAAAGTCGTTGTTCACGTTCGATGGTAGTGGTACATCTCGTCATCGGAAGTAGTGGTACACACGAAGGTAGTCGAACTTGACGGTTCCGTTACACAGGTCTTCGGCGACGGTAGTTGTACACGTTTCATCGGGGTACTTGTCGTTTCCGGTTCGGTGGTCGTCGGGTCGTAGTGGTACTTGACGCATCACGTAGTCGAACTTGGCGATCTCGACGATGCGTCGTGGAAGTAGTCGTTCGCGTTTAAGTAGTCGTACATGTCGGCGGTAGTTGTTCTAGGCAGAAACAGTAGTTGTACACGGGTCTTGGCGTCGTGGTACTTGGCGTTCAAAACGAGCAACACCAAAAGCCTCGGGTCTTGGCGATTCTGGTCGTCTGACGAGCGGAGATGCTTCCTCCTTCCGTTCGACCGAAGCGAGGCGGGCAGGGCTCATCTGTTCCCGGCGGTGGAGCTCAAGGCGGCGTCCATGGCGTCGGGCGGGGCCTCGAAGTGGAGCAGCGGAGGCGCGCCATGGCATCGGGCATGGCGGTCGCGAGGAGGCGACGAGGAGAGGGCATGGGATGGGAGACGAGGCAGGGGGCGCCGGAGTTGGGACGACGGCGGCTGGAGGGAGAAGGAAGGCGAGGAGGACCGGGCGCAGGGAGCAGAGGGTCGCCGGGGCGAGGCCTTGAGGCCGCAGGCCTGGCGCCAAGAAGGCACGGAGGTGGTCTGGCCCGTGGCGGCGGCCGGGCGCGAGGAGGTGGAGAGGCGCGGGATGGCGACGAGGTGGCGCAGGTCGGCGATGCCTGGCGGCGATAGGAGGAGGAGGCCGAGGGGATCGGGGAAGGTTACAGTGGCGAGGCACCAAGGGCGGCGAGGAGGAGGAGAGGCGCACTGCTCGGGCGGCGATGGAGGGCACGAGCGAGGTGGAGGGAGAGATCGAGAGGAGGGAGGCGATGGGAAGGAGATGGGGTCGGGAAGGACGAGGGGTTCGGGCAGGGTGTCTGTGTTGAGAATCGAGGAGAGAGACCTGGGGCTAGGGTTAGAGGGGGGTGGGCTGCTTGGGCACAGGAGTCTAGGCCGGCTGGAGGGAGGCGCGGCTGGGCCAGGAGGCTAGGCCGCTGGAGGGAGGCGCTTAGGTGGGCTGGGCCTTAGAGGCCGGGCTTGGGGGGAATGGCCAGGAGGCCGGCTTAGGGAGGAGAAAGGCCGGGGCCTTAGAGGCCGGCTGGGCTGGGATCTCTCTCTCCTATACTCTTCTCTCTAAATAACAGAGAAAGAAAGAGCAAGAAAAGAGAAGAGAATGTTAGAGGAAGAATTTGGGCAGGGGGACAACTTTCCCGGACTTATAAAAATATGAGGAATTTAACAAAAATGAACCAAGGATTTTTGGTGGAACTCCGGAAAATGATGAAATAAAATGGCAAGGTGAGGAGACCAAACTTGAAGTGGAAAGGGCATTGGAATTTTGCAAGTGTGTTATGGTGATTCCAATTAATGGAATATTTATATAGCTCCCTAATATTGGGAGGATATGTTATAAAGAGAAAACACCATGTGAATTCCCTCGATTTAAATGGATCGAGAAATCCATGCAATTTATTTAGAAGAGTTTTTTTAAAAAAATTAATGATATGATGGCATGATGACATGATGCAATGCAAGAGATGACATGAGCAATGCACAAACAAAACAAATCACATGGCAAAGCTCGGAAACCCTGGAAGGCAACTGAAGCTCCGGTCTTGGGGCGTCACAACACTCCACCACTACGAGAGGATCTCGTCCCGAGATCTAGAATGGCACCGGAGAAAAGCGGAAGAGGAAGAGGTAAAACAAAGTTGCTTCTCCGACAAACGAGTGAAAACAAAGAACCTTGAGAGGTTGAGCAAATGAAATAAAGAGAACAACGAAGATGAAGAAAGTTGAAAACACTCTGTTAGAAAAGAGGAACAAGGGATCTGACGAAAACCAAGAGGTTAAGTGATAACATAGATATTGAAACCACTCCGGTTAAATCGGTAAGCAAGAAAAAAACATGATCTTTGCAAAAGCGAGGTGATGGTTGAAGAGAGCAACATCACAATGCCTCCGGTAGAAATGAAAGAATGCAATGAAAAACTAGCTGGTTGGAAAGAAAAGAACGGAGAAGATAATAATAACTTCTACCACAATTGAATTTGAATGAAGCATCCTTACAAACAAGGATAGGACGGAGTTGTTTGAAAAACAACAACGATAAGGATAAGCTTGTAGTGGGCTTATGAAAACATCTCAAAATTATGAGGTGAAAATCTGCCACTAACGAAAACAATTGATTGGATTGATAACAACAAGGAGACGAGAAACTTATCTCACCGAGAGGACAAATGAAGAACTTGGGTCATTTATAAGCACCATAAATAGCAACAATCCTTAGGGAAAGCTTTAGGTGAAATATAGCCCAAGATAACTCCAATGAAGAGATTGATGGATTTAAAATACCTCATTCTTGACAACATGTGAATCATGAAACACGAACTCAAATTGTCGAGAATGACATAACACCACCTCAAAAGATAAGGTAGAACAAATTGCACTTCGGAATGCAAAATGAAGAATACTTGAACGCCTCAAAACAAAACATGTGTTGAGCACCATGTTCAATTTTGAGTATGGCTTGACGGATCTTAACTCCGAGAGAAATCTTGATGAACAATTGGAGAAATGAAAAGAATCCTTGACGAACCACCATGTAGAGCCTCCATGATGGACTCCGGTAACCAAAAGGGTGATAAAAGAAAGAGAAGTTGACAACACAAGGTGAAGCCTTGCAGTGATAAGATGAAGCTTTGAAATGATATAGCCGAGAAAACTTGGAACTCCGGAAAGAAAGATGAACAAATGAAATCAAGAATTTTGACGATCCTCCGGAATAAGGAATTGAATTACTCGATGGAACAAGAATAAGAATTACATTATGCTGATCCTTCACCAATTAAATTGATGACAAGCCATGGATTAGGCATACTACTTATTCTCGTAGAAAGGATTAAGATAGATATGGCGCAAACTTGAGAAGCTATTGATGGAACCACGGTGGGATTTGGAAACAACAAATGAATTGATATGATAATGAAGGAAGTGAAATCTTGAGCGAACCACCGTAAGAATTGAAAATGAAAGTAGCAAAGGCACAATTCACCGGAAGAATTGGAAAGCGAATAAAGATGCTTGACAAAATTTAGATACATTAGAGCGAAGAGATCATGAACTGATTAGAGGATATTTCGACGATGCACGGTGAGATTTGGAAAACAAGAGTTGAACGCTTGAATGAATAATTCTGAGATGATGGGCTCCAGAGAATCAAACTGAAAAGACTCCTGAAATGCTCCGGGTGGGTGAAAAGAATTCTCACAACCGAAAATAATTATGAGAGGATGGCATCGAACTAGAACCAAGAATCTTGAAGAGAATGGAGCAAGATTAAAGAGAAACTCATCTTCAGTCTTCAACTGACGACGAGAAACACTACCATGAATTGTTGAAGCACTCCGGAATGAAAATTAGAAAGGTTGAACCAACAATGAAAATAATTTGACAGATCTTGGAGAAAGACATTTGACTGATGATAACTCATTCTTACGTCAAACTTTGCAAAGAATTTGAGAATAACTCCGGAAAATTAGAAGAGTCGGGTAAGATCCTGGGAAAAGACCTGTGGGTTAGGGCCCACTCAAAAGAACCACCGTTGAACAATTGTTTGAAGTAGATATTGCACCGGTAGAAATAAATGTCTTGAATGAGATAACATCCTCAAAAGAACTTGAGTGAATTGAGAATGGAAACTAGAATCTTCTGAGATATCTTCAACACTCCGGAACAAATGAATAGCGAGAAATGGATGATTAAGAGATGCACCGACATGAGAAAGCATTGTGAAAAGAGGAAAAGGGATAAGATCAACACCGAAATCTTGATCTAAATCCACCGGAGAAGAAAATTAGAATGGAACAATGATAAGGTTGAAGCTTCCTTAGCGTCTTCATGAGAAATCACCGGATAAAACATTAAAGGAAATGAATGAAGAAACTTCACTCAATAAAAAATGGATACTTGATTAAGAAATCTGAGTCCTTGAAGAAAAAAGGGTGGGAGGGCGGGAAATCAAAACAACTTGGGTCGGATGAAACGAACACCGTTGACAAAAAAGCTTAGAAATGACCTTGCGAATGTTGAAATGATCGGATCCACTTGAAGAGAAGCACGCCGGTTGAGAAAAGAATTGACATGACAAGCTCAGTGATCAAGAAGGATTAGTATTCACATAGCAATATGAGAACACCATTTAGGAAAGGTATGGAATCAACACTTGGCATTGAAGCAACTCGAATACCACAAAACAAAACAAAAACAAAGGATTGGCTTGCAGAATAAGCCGGAAACAAACATATGATAGAACCCATATCGTATCATGTGTGTGTTGGAAAGATATCCTACGAGATACTTGAATTCCCACCTATAAACTCCCGAAACTTTCTGGTTATGCATTCGGTGTTGGGGATCAGGGACACAAAATATATCACCCAAACTAACAATACCTAGATCCAATTGTATCCATCCGTCAACACATAACCAAGAAATTCTCGAAATCGTGTACCTCGACCTTGAAAAGCATCCGTTATACAAGTCATGGCAATACTCCCTTTTCGCCACGATCTTTGGGCTATCGGGGTTATCTCACCAACAACTGCACAAAAGAGATTTCGATGTCGGTAAAAACTCGGGTATTCGAGAATCAGCGATAAAATTGTGGCGACAACACCTCGAGCTCAACTCCCGGGACACCGCCACAACCCCTAAATGTCGGGAGGCACCAAGAACAATGTTCTCGTCACAAAACCATCGAACGATTCCAAGATACCCACGTGATCCTAAAAAAAAATTTAGTGAAATTTAAGAAGAGAAAAGTCAAAACTCTCGTCGGGATACCTCACCAGAGCGACAGAAGGACCGAGGAGTAAAAAATCTACTCTCCGATATATATAATCCTAAGACTCAAAACATTTCCCATTCTAGACTCAACAACGCATGACAAACAATCAAGTAGGGGGCTCCTAAGTCGGGGAAGGCTCTGATACCAACTTGAAACGCCCTCGATGCGGCTATATCTCCCACGTGTCGAAGCACGACTTAGAGGCATAACCGCATTGAAAGCAATGTCGCAAGTGAGGTAATCTTCACACAACCCATGTAATACATAAGGGAAAGAGAAACATAGTTGGCTTACAATCGCCACTTCACACAATACATGAGTAAAACATTACATCATACAGGTACAATCAAGGTCCGACTACGGAACCAAAATAAAAGAAGACTACCCCAAAAGCTACAGATCCCGATCGTCCCAAGCTGGGCTCCACTCTTGATCAGCTGAACGAAACAACACAAAGAACAAGATCTTTATCGAGCTCCTCCTTGAGCTCGGGTCCATCACCTGCGGTTTCATCGGCACCGCAAGCTGGTTTTGGAAGTATCTGTGAGTCACGGGACTCAGCAATCTCACACCAGCGAGATCAAGACTATTTAAGCTTAAAGGTAGGACAGGGTAGTGAGGTGGAGCTGCAGCAGCGACTAGCATATATGGTGGCTACATACAAAAGAGAGCGAGAAGAGAAGGCAAAAGCACGGTCGAACAACTATGATCAAGAAGTGATCCTGAACTCCTACTTACGTCGACATAACCCGAAACCGTGTTCTCCTTCGATCAACCCGAAAAGAGACACTCACGATTCGCACACGGTTGGTGTATTTTAATTAAGATCAACCGGGTTTTCTACAACCGGACATTAACAAATTCCCATCTGCCACATAACATGCGGGCACGGCTTTGAAAGTTTATACCCTGCAGGGTGTCCCAACAAGCCCATGATAAGCTCTCGCGATCAACGAAGGATATTCCTTCTCCCGGAAGACCCGATCAGTCTCGGAATCCGGCTACAAGACATTTCACAGCAATAAAACAAGACCAGCAAAGCCGCCGGATGTGCCGACAAATCTGATAGGAGCTGCACATATCTCGGTCTCGGGGCACACCGGATTGTCAAACTTCCGTAGGCCAACCCGAGTTGCCCCTGGTACCACCGCGGTGACAGTTTGGACCAACACTCACGACGAGCACCGGCCGGGGGTAAAATAAGATGACCCTTGGGCTCCGAAACCCAAGGGAAAAAGGGCATAGGTGAGGCAAATGGTAAAACCAATGTTGGGCCTTGCTGGAAAAGTCTTATTCAAAGCGAACTGTCAAGGGGGTCCCATAAATCACCCGACCGCGTTAGGGACGCAAAAAATCCGGGAACATAATACCGATATGACGGAAACTAGGGCGGCAAGAGTGGAACAAAACACCAGGCATAAGGCCGAGCCTTCCACCCTTTACCAAGTATATAGATGCATTAATTAAATAAGATATATTGTGATATCCCAACAAGTAAACATGTTCCAACAAGGAACAACATCTCCATGTTCCAACAAGGAACAAACTTCATCTTCACCTGCAACTAGCAACGCTATAAGAGGGGCTGAGCAAAGCGGTAACATAGCCAAACAACGGTTTGCTAGGAAAGGATGGTTAGAGGTTTGACATGGTAATATGGGAGGCATGATAAAGCAAGTGGTAGGCATCGTAGCATAGGCATAGCAAAAGAGCGAGCAACTAGCAAGCAAAGATAGAAGTGATTTCGAGGGTATGGTCATCTTGCCCGAAATCCATAAGGAAGAAGAACGAGTCCATGAAGAAGACAAGCGGACGAAGTCGAATGAATCCTCACAACTCCGAACGAAACCGAAGCTAACGAGAGAAGCAAACCGAAAGAAGCAAACAACATAGTAAACAACCAACACATAAACATAGCATGATGCACAAGCAAGTATGATGCATGTCCGGTTTAATGAGGCATGGCATGGCAATATGCACAAACAATCCTACAAATTAAGTGGAGCTCAATATGCAACGAGTTGCATATTGACGGAACACCACAACAATTATTTAGTTCTCTCCCGATTAGGTACTCAACAATATTAAATGTTATTAAACATGGCAAGAGGTGAAGCATATTGAAACTATCTATCTAGGCAAGTTTAAATGAGGCCGGAAACAACGAACAACAATTCCGGAAAATCCCCATGTGCATATTTTAGATTCGGAACAGATCTGACCTAAAGCATATTTTAGAGTTGTTAAACATGCAAAGTAATGCTACCATGTTAAACTAGGCATTTTTCTACCCCATTTACATATATAAATTATTTAAAATGGAGCTACGGTTATTTAGTTATGAAATAAATCATTTTAGCATGGCATTTAAGCAAATTAATGCAAACAACAATTATTAAACAATTAAATGTTGTTATCATGATGCGGATGACATGAGCAAGATTATGCAATATTATGAAAACGTTGACAAGAGCATTATGAAGCATTATGTCACCGTGGTGGAAGAAAGGGGTGCCACGGCAACGAATCCGAAAATGGTGCCACGGCAACATATCGGTCCCGATAACTCGATTGAGATATCGGTGCAAAGGAAAGCGTGACGGAAGCGAGTCATGCAAGATGGTGGGGTGTTCCCGGTTACCGGGTTCCCACGGAACGGTGGCATGGCAAAAGAAGGGCATCGCAAGGATGATTCGAACACGGTCGGTCATCACGGGTTATACCTCCGGAACGTTCAAACGGGACGGGTCGAGTTTCGTAGAGGGAAGTAGTCGTTCACGGGTCGTCGAGGGAAGTAGAGGAAGTAGTCGTTCACGCGATGATCGCCGAGGGAAGTAGTGGTACACGGCGACGGTAGAGGAAGTAGTGTTTCACGTTCGTTATCGAAGAGGTACTTGACGGGTCCGAAACCCTTCGGGGTTGTCGTGGTACTTGCGATCTCGCGATGGTAGTCGTACACGGCGTAGGGGAAAGTCGTTGTTCACGTTCGATGGTAGTGGTACATCTCGTCATCGGAAGTAGTGGTACACACGAAGGTAGTCGAACTTGACGGTTCCGTTACACAGGTCTTCGGCGACGGTAGTTGTACACGTTTCATCGGGGTACTTGTCGTTTCCGGTTCGGTGGTCGTCGGGTCGTAGTGGTACTTGACGCATCACGTAGTCGAACTTGGCGATCTCGACGGTCGTCGTGGAAGTAGTCGTTCTCGTTTCGTAGTCGTACATGTCGGCGGTAGTTGTTCTAGGCAGGAAACAGTAGTTGTACACGGGTCTTCGGCGTCGTGGTACTTGGCGTTCCAAAACAGAGCAACACCAAAAGCCTCGGGTCTTGGCGATTCTGGTCGATGCGGACGAGCGGAGATGCTTCCTCCTTCCCGTTCGACCGAAGCAGAGGCGGGGCAGGGCTCATCTGTTCCCCGGCCGGTGGAGCTCCAAGGCGGCGTCCATGGCGTCGGGCAGGGCCTCCCGAAGTGGAGCAGGGAGGCGCGGCCATGGCATCGGGCATGGCGGTCGCGAGGAGGCGACGAGGAGAGGGCCGCGGGGATGGGAGACGAGGCAGGGGGCGCCGGAGTTGGGACGACGGCGGCTGGAGGGAGAAGGAAGGGCGAGGAGGACCGGGCGCAGGGAGCAGAGGGTCGCGGAGGCGAGGCCTGGGGAGGCAGGGCGCGGCGCCAAGAAGGCACGGCGAGTGGTCTGGCCCGGTGGCGGCGGCCGGGAGGAGGTGGAGAGGCGCGGATGGCGGCGAGGTGGCGCAGGTCGGCGATGCCAAGGCGGCGATAGGAGGAGGAGGCCGAGGGGATCGGGGAAGGTTCAGTGGCGAGGCACCAAGGGCGGCGAGGAGGGAGGACGAGAGGCGCACTGCTCGGCGGGCGATGGAGGGCACGAGCGAGGTGGAGGGAGAGATCGAGAGGAGGAGGCGATGGGAAGGAGATGGGGTCGGGAAGGACGAGGGGTTCGGGCAGGGTGTCTGTGCGCCGAGGAATCGAGGGAGAGAGACTGCGGGCTAGGGTTAGAGGGGGTAGGTGGGCCTGCTTGGGCACAGGAGTCTAGGCCGGCTGGAGGGAGGCGCGGCTGGGCAGGGGAGGCTAGGCCGCTGGAGGAGGCGCTTAGGTGGGCTGGGCCTTAGAGGCCGGCGCGGGGGGAATGGCCAGAGGCCGGCTTAGGGAGGAGAAAGGCCAGGGGCCTTAGAGGCCGGCTGGGCTGGGATCTCTCTCTCCCTATACTCTTCTCTCTAAATAACAGAGAAAGAAAGAGCAAGAAAAGAGAGAAGAGAAGGTTAGAGGAAGAATTTGGGCAGGGGGACAACTTTCCCGGACTTATAAAAATATGAGGAATTTAACAAAAATGAACCAAGGATTTTTGGTGGAACTCCGGAAAATGATGAAATAAAATGGCAAGGTGAGGAGACCAAACTTGAAGTGGAAAGGGCATTGGAATTTTGCAAGTGTGTTATGGTGATTCCAATTAATGGAATATTTATATAGCTCCCTAATATTGGGAGGATATGTTATAAAGAGAAAACACCATGTGAATTCCCTCGATTTAAATGGATCGAGAAATCCATGCAATTTATTTAGAAGAGTTTTTTTAAAAAAATTAATGATATGATGGCATGATGACATGATGCAATGCAAGAGATGACATGAGCAATGCACAAACAAAACAAATCACATGGCAAAGCTCGGAAACCCTGGAAGGCAACTGAAGCTCCGGTCTTGGGGCGTCACAGTCATGCAACTTGGGAAGATAAAAAACACACAAACAAGTAATGAACAGAGGCTCAGAGCAGTGATGTAATAGCTAGCATCAGAAAATGTAGGGTAAAACGAACAAAAAGCAGCGGAACCACATGCTAGTTTGCTAATGTGTAATTAAGCATAGAGAACATTAAGCAGTCTGATGTAACCAACAGGTGGCATCAGAACAAAAATAAAGCATATTAACTATATGTGCATTGGTATGTAATTTAGCACATGTAACATGTTTACTGCCAGAAATATGGCCCTACAGGTGCAAGCAGAATAACGTGTCTCATGAAAAACTGAATGATGCCCTGAAGAAATTCAAAGGTGCAGTGCTTATGCTAGGAAAGTGAATGTAGGAGCTGGCCATTGGATTATAGTACCTGATTCTCGGCGGCGTATGGGTATCGTTGTCATACTTGATAGCTAAGGATCGTCGATGGTGCTCGTGTTGCGGTTGGGTTTGGGCCGGTTGTCGCCGTCGCTGAAGCGGCTCCGTGCTTGATTCTTGGCGCTGTCGACATACAAGAAAGCTCATCGATGGTAAGTGAACAGTTGCGATAAAGAGAAAAACCGAAGGAGTACAAATCGAAATAACTTTGATGAGGCTGCGCGTCGGTAAAGCAGGGCGGTGGAGTTGAATATGGCGTCCGTGGAGCGGGTCCGTCTGATGGGCGAAGGCTTGGCGGGCGTGTTGTACAGTGCTTTCAGTGAGGCGGACCTGTTGCCGCAGACGAGGGCTTGTATGAAGGGCCAGCGAAGGGGCGAACAAGGGAGTCAGTGAAGGGCCTATGCTGTGGCGGACGAGGGCACCGGTTAAGCAGATTCGGTGCGGTGGACCATGATGGCGGTCAAGGAGATCTGGAGCGGTGGACAAGCCAGTCGCTGAAGCGGCTCCGGTGAAGTGGTGAGTTGGCAGTTGGGGCTTCCAAGGTGCGGAAGGTAGATCCGGCGGGGTGTGAGGTCCACCGCTGCGGCGGAGGACTAGATTCGGCAGCTTGCCGTGGTTGGGGGTCGGGGAGGGAAGGGGTGGGGATCTGGGGAAGAATGTTGGGGGCAAAGAGGGGAAAACAATGGAGTTACCAAAGCAGCCCTTTTCCGTTCATGTGGCAGGGGTAAAACAGGAATATCGCAGGGCTAAACTTTCGGGCGCGTGATATTTTGATGTGAGCAGGATGTTTGAAAGCTTTTGACGCCTAAAATTATAAGTATTCTGCTCTCGTACGGCCGACTATGATATCATGGCCGACAATTTGTTTGTTTTGCACGCAAAAAAATGTGCAAGTTTTGAAAATCAATGTCTCCAACTCGAAACTCAGATTGTCCATTCAATTCAAATATGGATCATTGAGCTACTACAAGCAAATACCATCATACGGTCCAATTCAAATGGAATTCCAAATGTGTTTATCTTAAATATGATGACAAAAGCAAAAATGTGTATGTGTATGAATAAAGTGAATGATTATAAAGTCTGAACATGCCCGTATGTGTATATCTCTAGGTTTGATATATGAATTTGAAATCACGAAATCCCGGCTTAAAAAATGTACCTATGTTTAAATGAATTACAAAAGCTAATGATGTAGTCGAATTCCAAAATTCCAATCTTAGGTTTGTAATTCTGGTACATCAAGGTATATCACGCATGTTCAAAAGTATAGTTATCTCATAGTACAAACTGTGAAACAAATTGATCAACCATGAGTGCACAATATCTCAATTACGCTAAAGTCCCTCAAATATAGACACCTCACTGTTTATCTGAAGTCACCCCCCCCCCCCCCCACCACCACCACCACCACACACACACACACATAGAGAAGTCGTCCTCTCCCCCAAACACCAACACACGAGCACATTAACACCCCTCTCTCTTGTTAAGTCCGGACCCCAACATAATTCTCTATCACTTTGTCTCTCGGGCATGCACACATCTCTTCCCTCACTCTCTAGGTCTCCCGCTATCTCTCTTACCCAAGCACACGCACTATGTAGAGTGTATATTTCCCATACACACAAAACGTCGCCCCCAAACGTCTATCTCCCTAGTTATGTGGTTCTCGCGCACTCACCTCACACACCACCCCCACTGCAAACAAGCACACTTTGTCTCCTTGTGCACCACTCTCCTCTTTCTATCTCTCCCACATGCGGACCCGCCCCAGCTCCTTCCCTGTATACATATATGTCGTGACTCTTTGCATAGCTCCCTAATGTATAATTGTTCTCGATTTCGCACATTGTTCTCTACACCATCTATTGTAGATATCTCATGAAGTCCCTACCACACACACGATGACTCGCTTCCCTTGCGTCTCCGTTCATAGGCCGATTTCGGACAACATCAACATTGTCTCCCTATCTATACGCCATTTATGGACACAAACGACCCCTCTCTCCCCCTCTCTTCCTCTCTCTCTCTCTCTCTCTCTCTCTCTCTCTCTCTCTCTCTCTCTCTTCGCTAGCTCTCTCTTTCTCTCGCTCTCACACCCCTCTCCCACACACACACTCGATGTCTCTTCCAAATAGTCTGCTCCCCCCGCCCATACCCGTGCTATCTCGCTACTACACATGTCACGCCATTCCCCCTTCCCTTATACTAGGTTTACATCATCAGTGGTCTCTCTACTCCACATACACTCTCTCCCTGTCACACACAAACGCGTGCACAAACACACAGAGACACGCACAAACACCCATTTATCTGGATCCTCATCTCTCCCCATGTCCGCATGTGTATCTCACACACTCACTCTCTAATTATGTATATGTGTCTCCACGTTACACAACACAAAGCCCCATGTACATGTCTCTCTCTATCCTCCACACACATAGACACAAAGAATCTATTATCATTGCCTCGGTCTCTAACATATCACACACGCACACTGTCTCTCTCTCTCGCAAACACGCTCAACAAGGGTTTCCCTGTGAATAACTTACCGTCTATTCATCAACAGTCGTGCCAGTACGGCGAACACGAGACGTGAAAAAAAAACAAATCTACACGTGCTTAGACCACCTAGTATGACTACTAGGACTAGAGCAAGCCAAAAAGCGCGCCGCCGTCACCCCCTCCTTGTCGGCGACGGGAAAATCTTTGTTTTACACAGTCGAGAAGTCATTGTGCTAAGGCCCCACATTCCGAGGCGTTGAATAGAATGTAGATGCTAGTTTACGGAAGCAAGTATCGATAATACGTTTGTATCTCCATACTTATATTTCTTCTCTTATAAAAAACCGAGTTGGTGATGATGGTACGTGTGCCATCTTGCAATATAGACCGTCCGATCTATATCTGACGGATGGAAATTAAACTAAAAGATACCCGCACCCCTCTCCACATTTGCAGACAAGTCCTTCCCTCGTTCATCCTTATCTCCAACAAACCTCATTGTTGAGCAATTAAGAAAGGAAGCCTCTGGAACAAACTGGCCTGGTGGCCGCTGCCGGCGTCGTCAATCCCCATGCCTCCGCTCATTCCGACCACCAACCACCACCACACCCCACTCCTCTTCACCTCATCTCATATTTCTCGAGATATCATTAGTTTTTACACATGGGATTACTCCCGCAAGGGTCAATCAAAACAAGTGTTTTATAAAAAAAATGCATCTTGATGGCCCATGCAATGCACGGATCTTGCCAGTACTCCTACACAAGACTAAGTTGGTGATGCTGGTGTGTCTGCCATCCGTCGTTTCTGACCATTAGATCTACATATAATGATTTTGAGGTAAGTTGTTGCCTTTTCTCACCAACATCCCACTTGTCTACCTATTTGCAGAAAAACCCATAATTAGTATCTTAAAACCAACCACATCCCTCCCTGACCTCACCAAAACAGCCCAAGGAATATATTCTAATTGAAACATAATATATCTCTAGTGACATATGTATATCAAAATTAGGGTGTTTTGTACCAAGTTTGTGAATAAGTATTATTCTAATTATGATTCGTTGCAACGGACATGAACAATGCTAGTATTTCCAACCATGCATTTTGTCCTAGTATTCCATAGTTCCGAGCTTTCCATCAAGATATTAGTCACTCAAGGTTGATATTTAATTTCAATCATGTACACATATGCACTATGTAACTAGCCTTGCTTATTGGCTTCCAAAGCTTAACTTTCACTCCTACTTACAATATGTAGAGTATTTAACAAAAAACTACCACTTTCAACCAGCCCTAGGAAGAATCTATTGTACAAAAAATAGCAAAAACATACCCAAAATTTCTTAATCCACGCCAAAAACTACTACCTAGTACTCCTACCGATTAGGTTCGTTTAAACCCATTTATGACTGGGTTGGCCCACGTCGTCCGTCTTGTGAGGCAGCTTAAACCAACACATTTTGTTTGACAGTTGACACGAGGGACCCACATCGACCTTCTATCCTGTTATTCCCCCTCAAATCATTATTTTTCCTAAACATTACTTCAAACAGTACTGATGCGTGTTCGTCGGTGGCGCCGGTGATGAGCGAGTTGGCCGCCGCTCCGCCGGACGGGCCGGACGCTGCGCTAGCCTCTGCACGGGTTGGAAGGCTGGCCCGAGCGTGACCTACTAGCGAGCAAGCCGCCGCGCTGGCCTTCGCTCGAGCCAGATGGCTGGCCTTAGCGCTTGGCCCAAGACGAAAGCAAGCCGTCGGCGCTGCCGTGCCAATCTAGCTAGCAAACCTTGCGATAAGTAGCTGGATGGAGCTATCTTGGCTAGCTAGCGACATGAAACCGGACGGAGCTGGCATCCGGCTGCCGCAACATGGGCTCCGCTTACGGCGGGCGGTTTTGACCCATATACCGCCGGCGGCGGTAGCTGCGCCCCATGGCCGAGGATGACTAAGTGGACGGGCCGGAGGTAGGAGGTCACTCAAGGATTTTTGTTGGTAAGAGCATGTACAATGGTTGATAAGGTAGTCTTATCTTAAGTCTGCCACGTATGCAAGTGGTAGTAGTTTCTTGGCATTTTAGTGGTTTCTTGCATTATTAGGGGTTTCTTGTAAGGAACAATGTACGTACTACTAGCGACAAAAGGCGATTCTAGGTTGCGTTGTACTCCAACGAGTACTACTAGTGGTCGCGGGAGTGTATACCTCGTTTTGTGGGTTCGATCCCGGCCGAACGCATGGCGGCCTTTTTTAAAAAAATAGTACTACTACACTTTGCTGCGAGCCAATATTTTACACGGGTAGTTTGAGTTTTGAAGTCAAACGGACGTGCGGCCCCACAATCTGGGTGCACTGGACAGCCTAGCCACGTGAACGGGTTTTCCTTCCCAGCATCCCGTGGCTCGCATGCTCGCCCTAGCCGCACCTCGCTTGCAGCTTCCTCATCAGCTAGTAGCATATTTAAACTAGCGCCTCCCAATTAAGCCCGAGGAGCTGGAAAAGCCTGGCGGGGCATTGGGAACTATGCAATATGGCTCTGTATGTAAAGTGTTCTACTACTACTCTGTAGCTTGTGGCGTTGCACGCATGGACTTCACTCCATTATCGGCTCTACTATAAAAGAAATTCCTCTTGACGTGTTTTTTTAAACGGAGGCAAAAGCTTTGCTTCATCTCATTCATAAAGAAGGAACTACTAACAAAGTTCGACGAGATCCTTTACACCTCCACAAATGGAAGCGAAAAGCCAAGTCTCGCTATATCAAATAACTCAAATGTTCTGCCCCCGCAGTAACCGTCGCTGATAAACAGGCTGCTAGTGTCTGCGTGAGAGGAGCGGCTGAGTAGACCGCTACGTGAAGGAGCGGCTGAATAGAGCACCGAGAGTACCCACTAGGCCACTACGCAGGTGTACATCCCCTGCATTGATAGTACAGCGATGGTTCTAGAGAACATTAGTACCCTCCACTTCCAACTGTAGCTCCTTGGCCCTGAGATTCAAGAATTCAAAACTGGTGCACTATACTACTAGTAGACTAGACTAGAAGTACAGTACATCGCACTACTAGTTGAGAAAAGTAGTACTAGTACTGCTACAAAGATGCAATACGTACTCCTCAAATCACATAATGTAAGACGTTTTTGACACTAGTTGGCGTGTATAAAAAATGGCAAAAACATACCCAAAATTTCTTAATCCACGCCAAAAACTATTACCTAGTGCCGAAAATTTCTTACTAGTGCTATTATTTACAGTATAATGCAATCCCATAACGTTCCATAATGCTAGTACTTAGTAGTAGTAAATAATAGCCTCACCCCTTCATTGAGGAACGATCTACAGTTGGAAGGGATGAGGCCCTGCGGTTACTACGCTCTTATCTCCTCCTCGCCAGTTCCCCTCCCCCTGAAGAGAAGGCAGTTCGTCGCTGCCCCCATGGATTCGCCAAGCGGTTCTCCTCCTCGTCGGGGCTGGGAGACCTTGGACGAAGATTCTCTGGGAGAAATCGCACGCCCGCTCCGCGTCCTCACCGCCCAGAAGACTCGGTGCTTCCTGCACCAACTTTTTCAAGACGCTGCTTAAACAGGCTTGGGAAAAGGCCATGCTTGTTGGTCTTCCATGCGTCCTCGAGGAGAAGGTTCTTCTATGGGACAATCCTTCGAATAGTCCACCGCTCGCTGGCCATGGTTGCACGTTGACTCCGCTAGAGTTGCCGACGTTGAGAGGCAGTCGGATTTTGTTCGATGAGCAGGTCAGTAATGGAGTTTGATCATGTAGTACTTAGTTATTCCATTTCCATCCCGTAATTTCTCCGCTGCCCACCGTCTTATATATAGGTCTGGGTCGGTGCCAACGAAGATTGGCTTGCATACCTCCGGCCAGATACCACCATCATTTTGCACAACATCCACAAGATGCGGCCGTTCGTAGACCCTTCTCCACCATTGGGATCGGCCTTCCGGACTGGCTGGGCTTGAAAACGTATGATGATGCCTACATGAGATTGAAGAAGATAGCAATTGCAGACCCGCCGACAAAGCGACGCGGCTATGACGATTACTATCTCATCGCTGTGTTCGACATAAGGATTTCCATCAATGCAAGAGGCGAACGGCAGAGGTGGCGCATGTTGGCGGCGGCAGATTTGTACCCCTACGTTCAAGACGCCGTGCGCCATCTAGGCCGCATCTTCACGGTGACAAGCCAGGGACTTGTTCCATCTGGTTGCCATCCTACGATCGGAGGAGATTACAAGCGGAATGCACAAACCATCATTTGCATCCCTAACGGTACTCCATTATTTTGCAGGACCGGTCATCACCCGATCAAAATAAGATCGCCGATCTGGATGTGCATTTGCATCCGCGATTCGGTCTAACACGGAACCTTGTAGTTGACTTTGGCATATTGGGATCAACTATCTTAGCGATCGTTACCCATGGTACCACCGATGTGCAACATGGTCACACAATCTACCACGATCGGACCGTCACCATCTACCCGGTATTCCATTTTTGACCCTCTCGCCTTCTCTTTCATTGTTGTACTAGTAGTATACTTAGTAGTACTAGTAGGAGTAGTTTTTACCTTGGAGGACGCGTATAGCTAGCTACACCCTTGAAGACTTGAACCCACTAGCTGCCACCATTTTTATTTTTCCATGTCTTACTATCTCATCCATGTAGCCAAGAGTGGCTATATATAATAAGCCGTTATTTTACTTCCTCTATACGGAGTAGTACTATTTGCTGCACAAGACATCGACCGCCATATTTGAGCACAACATTATTATGCATGGACCTTGACTATGTACGTCACCATCTGTCCAGATCTGGGATGCCGCGTGTACCAGATGAACGGTGCCGAGTTCGACCCCTGTGATGCTACGTGGGTGCCGAGGAACACTCCTGGAGAGTACTTGCTTTTCATCGGGGACAGCTACCCCATTGTGAAGCGGATGCCACCTTCCATGCACGACACGGAAGGCCTGCCGTTCATGAAGCATGGTTGTGTCTTCATCGCGCACCACGGATGAACGACATCTTTGGGACACGATATCCCTGATTTATGTCGCTTGAGCTTGGATGAGTCTCCGTCATGTGGAACCGGACTAGAAAGCTGTGACAATGATTCCGTTGCCCACCGCTATGGATCGTGCCATCCATGAAGAACACCAGGACTGGAACCTGGAGGAGGACATGTAGCCCATCTATAACGTGTAAGTGGAGTACGGTAATTGTGAACAGTAGCGCTGTGAATATATGTAGACTAGTCGTGCACAAAATTATCACATGAATTGGAGATGAACTTGTGTGGCATACTGGCATTTGTCCTTTAGAATTTATTACTAGTAAATGTGTTATGTGTACGTGCAACTTGTGTGGTTGTTGCACGGGCTCCAACACGCTCTTTGAGAAAAAAAGGTGGCATAGCTTTGGATATACGTGGCGTGGCGGCATCATACAAGAGCATCGTTCGCTATAGTTGTAGTACACTCCTACTAGGGCGACAACTCCTATAAAACCTTGCGCTTGGCTCTTTGCCTCTTCGGAGGTTCAACAGTTCGTACTCGTGTGAACCTTGCACTGGCTCTTCGCCTCTTCGGAAGGTCCAACAATGATGATACTACAGTACAATATGCTTCTGGCAATCTGACACCCATTGAACTGCTGCACGTCCACCGCGAGGGCGAGGGTGAGGGTGAGGGAGAGGGAGAGGGAGAGGGAGAGGGAGAGGGCACTGTAGTCAAAACCCTCTCCTCGTCCTGCGAACCACCGCGCGCGTGGGCGAGGGAGAGGCGTAGTAAGCAAGCTTCTCCTCGTTCGGTGAGTTGACGGGACACATCGAAGCAGTACTAGTACTAGTAGTAGTCCATATTGCGTCCTTTCCGATTAATATGGCTTAATTTGAAACGAGAAAAATACACTGGCGGTCAACGTATGTAATAATACGCTCTTTAAGGTCACTATATATAGTTTTGCGTCAATTATACGATCACTAGCTCATCGTAGAGCACCGTATTGCACCCTACTGACCGGCCACATAGTCGACGTGGCACTTTGTTGACCTGTTAAATTGTCACCTAGTTTCTGGGTCCCACCTGTCAGTTGGCAGAGCAAAGAAATCAGTTAAACAAAACTTTACGCAGGCGCGACACGAGTCCAACCCTTGCGCCCGAACCGCCCTGGCTGTGTATGTGAGTGCATGCACGTGTCCTCCCTCGGTCTTCCAACAAAGAGTGTACATCGACTATAAAACAAAGAGTGTAGTAGTATATGATGTACATCTACACTTCCAATGCATTTAGCCTTTAATCTAAATCGATATTGATTGACTAATGCACCAACTTGTGCTGTAGGTATAGGCTACATGTCTATCCTTAATTACAGCATGCAACGGCCTTCATTTAATCTTCTTATCTCAATGGTCGCATGCACACATAAGTCTGCTACTTTTGGGCATTAATTATACCCTGGTCAATGTGTAAATCTCTAAATGTACAGTCTTTCACGGACGTAGGGAGTAGGTTGAGCACTTGAGCGTGAGTGTGTGTGTTGCATCGTGTGCTGTGTGCCGCATAGGTGCGTGAGTGTTGCGTGCGTCCATGTGGAGTACGTGTGAGTGTTGCATGTTGCATGCATGCATGCATGGGGCTTACTCCCTCCCATTGACATGTTCATATTTCAAGCTTCCTCTGTTCCCTCCATATGGTGATACTCCCTCTGTTCCCAAATAGTACGGAGTAAAAGCCTCCCTCTGTTCCCAAATATGGAGTATTTGTCTTTCTACAGATTTCAATAAGTGACTAGGTACGGAGCAAAATGAGTGAAGTGGGCGTAGAGGCATAGGGATACTGTAGAAAGGAAGTCCTCCGGTCCATTATTCCCCATCTCGGTCAGAGAGAACTATTCAACTAGTCTTCGCAGTGAAGTGACAATACACGCTGCAGCAGATGGGACACATAATTAATAAGCTGAACCAGCGTGTTGGTGTTACTAAATCAGCCTTACCCAGTACTGCCATCATGTTTGCCAGTAGAGCACGCTTCCGCAAATACACCTACGCACCTCTGTCCTCCATTAAATGACATATGGGCACTCTTGTGGTAGACCCACATGTCATCGGTGTAACTATTTACACTCCGAAGGACGGTGCCTATATCCTGGTAGTAGTACTAGTAGAATTGAGATTTAATGCACTTTCTTCCCCGTCTTCCACTCTTATTCCTCCTCTCTTCTTCTTCCTCCTCTCTTCCCCATCGTCGGCCGCACACCATTTACCCCGCTCACTTTGCTTTCGCCGCCCGCGCCATCTTCCTTGGTAGCTCGCATGTACCATATCCCCGCCACCGCCGCCACACGAGGAGAAGCTTCTTCGCCGCCCTTGAATCCACTTCCCGTATGCTCGCAGCACCGAAAACCCCAATGGCGAACCGACCGACACGCAGAGCCGCGATTGGAATTCCCTCCCGATGTTCTCTTGGAGCAGATCTGTAGTCGTATGGACCTACTCGGCACCGTCCGTCTGCCGCATCTCGTGTCTTTGTACCGTCTACTGCTCGCAACCGGCGGCTCTTTTCAAGACACCCTTCTTGCGATGCCCGATCCTCGCAGTGGCCCAGGACACCGACTTGACGATCCTACGGAGGTTGCCGTGGTGCCCTCGACATGCTACCACTACCGTCCACCGCCCTTCATGCGCGCCCACTCTCGGGCGGGCATGAAGGCCAACCGATCGCCCTCATCCACCACACCGGTAGTCCGTGGCGTCTCGTGGATATCTACACCCAGCGAGATCACCCTTCCATTGTTGGATACCGCCGCCATCGAGCCTCGCGACCCGCGGACACTCCTGCCTACTACGCACGAGGCGCGTCAAGCTTTTGGCTCGACCTCTGCTTGCGAAAGTTGTAATCTGCGAAGTGCCCACACCATCGAAAGACTACATGGATTACAAGCTCATTGCCTTGTTCAACATGGGATTAGTCTATCTGGAATCCGGTCGCCATACATGGTTATGGCTCATCATCAATCCTGTTGAGGCAACATATACATCGATGCTATAGTGCGCGATGGCATCGTTTACGATCGGCCGACGCAGATTGGCTGCCTATACCGGTGGAATCTATCGTCGTGTAATTGTTCTATCTCATCTCATCTTTACCTTATGAATATGACTGCTGTTCATTTGTTACAAATTTAGAATGCATAGCATGTCTATAACCACATCATTGCTATATGTTCCTCTCATTTCCTAGATTTTATGACCACACATGTTATTGTTAGAGTTTTTTTCAAAAGGGGGTCTCCCGGCCTGATCAGATGCAATGCATACGACCAATTGTTAGAGTTGATATGAGAAAATTGGCATCTAATGATTGTTAGAATACATATTATGAGCATAACATCATGATTGCTATATGTTACTCTCGTTTACAAGATTTTTATAACAACGCATGTTATTGCTTAGAGTTGATATGAGAATAGTAGTAGTAACTGCTATGGTAGAATATGAGTAGGCGCTGTCATAGCTGTTTTGCTCTCATTGTTACATGATGTTTGAACCATGACATGTTGCTAGAATATGAAAGCCATTGGCTTATTTTTTTAACTTGGGGTATGATTATGACCACGGCATTGCAATTCTCTGCCTATGATATGTGTCACTGTTATAATAATCTTAATTCCACACATACTCGAACATGATTGTTTATTTTTGTCCTTTTGGTCTCCAATTTGAATTGTTGCAGCAGACGAATGCATCGGGCCTTCATGATTCCAGGACCTGGAATCATACCAGCTGATGGGTGTTGATTTATTGCTCGTTCAGCTGATGGCGGTCATTTGATGCTCATTCGCACGTACCAAATTGACCAAACCATTACATCAAACCACATGCAGCACAATGCGTGGGGCGTTAAGTGACATTGATGGCTATGGCTGCTTCGTGTTCGAGAAAGATCCCAGCTCATTGGGCGGCGTATTCAAGCGAGGCGGGTTTATAGCCTCGGCAACCACTCCTTGTTCCTCAGGCTCAATTATCCGATCATCCAACCAATCATCGATCATATCACCGGCGATGATTACTGTGCTATGCAACTTCCATTCGCGAGGGGGGCTGTGTTTACACATCATACCATGGGTTTCATGAATCACCATATCCAGAGATTCGTCGACACAGCTTGTTGCGGATAATCTTCATGTGTGAAAGGCATCAAGCTTCCATGCGATGGATGGCTTTTGCAAACCCGACATGCGGCGATGTGGTCCATGCCTATAGCAAAAATGCACAACTTGATTCGTGCTGATATCTAGAATGAGCCATGTATTCTACTGTTGTAGCACGACCCTCTTTTGTTGGATATTATGTATTGTTGTTAGTTTGAAGCACTCCTCTGGTTTGAAGGATAGATACCTTCCTGGGATCAAGTGCATCCTAACTCCCCTGTTTAGGATGTACTGATAATGATGATGGAGATGCTGTGTAGAAGCCATATATATCAGTTAGGCTGCAAGTGCGTACTTGTTAGTTAAACCTATGTATAAATTGTGACACTAAAAACGACTAGTAAGTAGTACAGTGGCAGTTCTAGTATATGTCGGTCAAATTATTCATCATGTCCACACATTGAATTGACGTGACAACACGCTGCGCGTGAGGTGACACAAGAATCCCTGCGGCGTGTTTGGGTATTCTGGACTTCAGATTTGGAGTACCACTTATCTGTCGAAATCTTTCATCATTCACTTAAAACAGCCGATTGATCATACATTGAGTACCATATAACTGGAATTACCGATGCAAGTCGAAGAAGGATTGGCGGTGCTGCCGGTCAAGGTCAAGTTCGATCCCACGGATCAGAGCTGATCGAGCACCTTGAGGCCAAAGTGAGTCTTGACAATAGCGAGATTTTAGTCTCTCATCGATTTTTTCATACCAACCATCGACAATGAAAGCACGACATATGCTACACCCAACCCGAGAAACTTCCGTAAGACACCGATCGGCCGCCTACTTGCACAAACATATTCCTTTCTTTATAGCTCTATTTTTCTTTTTAGACGCAGACCTGGTGAAGCAATTACAATTTGACAGCTTAATAAAAAGTGAAACAAGTGACGCAACATGCCAAAGATGTTATGAAAATGCCAACAAGGTACACTAAAACCTGTATTCCACAATCTGCAGGTATCACATCGAGTGGCCTAAGGAAGCATTTCTTCCAGCGCAATTCCAGAGGCGTTCAAAGGGGCACGTGGACACATCGCAAGATACTGATTAGAGTGCGGCATGCACGCGATGTGGCACAAGACCGGCAATACCTTGCGGTGATGGTCAACGGCCGCGACGAGCAGCAAAAAGGTTCGGTGCTGCACACCAACAAGAACTTCACCAGCAGAGGACCAACTGGGTGATGCACCAGTACCACCTCGGGACCTGGAGCAAGAGAAGGAGCGGAGCTGGTCCTCTGCAAGATTTTCTACCGCATTTAACACTAGGGCCAGGAGTAAAAAGATTATAAGTTAGTTTGGTATTGGTAGTTGTACTACGTTGTCGTCCGCAAGTTGGTATTGTTGTTAACGATCTTTTGGTATGAACTTGCATTTGCTTCCAACCATCATGCCGAGGGTCGACGTGGATATAAAGCTGAATCATTTGTTTCGAAACGAATTCTCAGGCACCTGATTTTTATTTGATGGGTAGCATAAGCACCCGCCGTTCGAATTCCCAGTTCTGCAGTTTTTTTGAAACAAGTGCATGCACTTATTATCACGATAAAAAACAATATTCGTGTCGCATCCAAGTTATCAGTCTGTGCTTGCAGAATTCTCTCGTTTATTGAGCACGTATATTGTTTTTTAGGTCGAGCAAGTTTCAACTGGGCTATAGACTGACCAGGGTTGGTTTTGTTTTTAACAGGCCCAGCCCATGACGACAACGGGGCACAAAGATCCAGCAGGTATCTCGGCCTCGCCCGCCAAATTAGTTATATTTTGTCTTACAACATCCGCAGCAGTTTTTTTACTGAATCAAACACACACCCCAGTTCTATTTTCCTCTTGAAACGCATGTCCTACATCCATTTTCCAATCTCTACCTATAGTTTTACTAGTTCATATACACGTACCATTATATTGAAAACACATAAAATTCCCTTTTCATATTTACATCCTTATTTTTGTTGTTTTTCCCACCCAGTATTGATTTTTTACCACTGGTTTTCCTTAAACCAACTCAATTGTCCCACGTCTTATTTGCTTACAAAAACAAAACGATTTTTTTGGCAAATCAATAAGTTCTTAAAAAAATGTTTATCATTTCGTGATTACAATAGTTTGGACTCCACCGAAATATGCAAAATAAGGTTGAACTTTTTGACCGTGGTCTTGGGCAGAAAATGGGCTGTAATAAATTACTTAAGAATTAGCAAATGGGCTGCAAATTATAAAAAATAGCAAATGGCTGCAAATTATAAAAAATAGCAAATGGGCTTTATGTTGTCTGCCACAGATTTGGAGGTTGACTTGTGGGCCTACACAAGGATTCTTAAAAAAGAAACTTAGTCAACAATCGACTCTACCAGCGTCACACCGTTAGATGTCAATCTAACGATGTCGTCTTCTTGATCTCGATCTTCCTACCCCACCGCCCAAACCAGCGCCGTCGGAACCGCCTGCTCTCGCCTCCCGTGGCCGCCAGTGCTACCGGGCAGGCCTCACGGCCCCATCATACTCGCATCCCTGGCCTGTCTATCCCTCTACTCACCCACACCTCCTGTTATTTTCCGGCGACGGCAGCCGAACCAGTCAACCCTCGTACTCTCCACCGCGTGGGCAGCCACTGTCGTGTCTTCGCCGGCTCCGTGTCGTTCCCTTCATAGGCCTCGCCGTCGTCCACCGCCCTGGTGCTCTCGGCGCGGCTTGGTCAACGATGTCCATCAAACGGCCGTAGTGCTTCTTCAACCTCTGGTCCTCTTGCCTCAGCCGCCCAAAGCAGCGCTGGTCGTGCCGCATGCTCCTGCCTCCCGTGGCCCGCTGTGCTGCCGCGGAGGCCTCACCGTCCCCATACTACTCCCACCGCTGGCCAGGCCATCCCTCCACTCACCCACTCCCCCTGTTATTCTGCGGCGACGGCAGCCTCACACTACAGCCAAACCAGTGAACCCTCGTACTCCTCTCTGCATGGGCATCCACTGCCGCGTCTTCCCCGGCTCCGCGTCGTCCCCTTCCTAGGCCTCGCCGTCCTCCACCGCCCTGGTGCTCTCGGCGCGGCGTGGTCAGTGTGGTCAACGACCGACTTCCATAGAAAGAGTATTGTACGTGGAGAGGCTGACAGCTAGGTCCACGGCAGCCGCAAGGAAGTGCCTCATTATTACGCGCAAAATAATTATTCCTCCACCTGACAGCAGGGACCCACCGGACGGGCCACCAGTATTTCGTGGAAAAAACGTTTCCCCCCTGACTGCTGTGACCCACCGGACGGGCCACCGTATTTCGTGGAAAAAACGTTTGCCCCTGACTGCTGGGAGCCACTGGACGGACCACCATATTTCATGAAAAAACGTCCCCCCCCCACTGGTCAGCTCGGACCCACCAGAAGTGCCTCCTTATTACGCATAGAAAAATGAATACTCCCCCTGCTAGCTGGAACCCACCATGGTGGGAGGCTGACTTGTGGGCCTACTAAGTTGACGGGGACTAAGGGCTTTGTCAACTTAGTCAATATGAACGATTCTAGCTCCAGTGACCGTACGATGTCCATCCAACGGCCGACGTGCTTCTTCAATCTCTGCTCTTCCTGCTCCAGCCACTCAAACAAGCGTCGGCGGGACTGCCTGCTCCCTCCTCCTCGTGGTCGGCTGTGCTGCCGCGCAGGCCTCACCGCCCCACCATACTCCCATCGCTGGCCTAGCCATCCCTCTACTCACCCACACCTGTTGTTATTCTCCGGCGAGGGCAGACGAACCAGTAAACCCTCGTAATGTCGTACTCCCCTCCGCGTGGGAAACAACTGCCGAGTCTTCCCTGCCTCTGTGTCATTCCCTTCCTAGGCCTCGCCGTCGTCCACCGCCCTGGTGCTCTCGGCGCGGCGTGGTGAACGTGGTCAAGGAACGGCTTCCGTCGGACGTGGACTGTATGTGGAGAGGCTGACAGCTGGGTCCACGGCCACAGCAAGGAAGTGCCTCCTTATTACACGCAAAATAATTATTCCTCCACCTGACATCTGGGACCCACCGGAAGGGCCTTTGTATTTCGCGAAAAAAACGTGCCCCCCGCTGACATGTCAGACCCACCAGCTATCTTCGCACGCAAGGAAGTGCCTCCTTATTATGCACAAGAAAAATGAATACTCCGCCTGTTAGCTGGGACCCAGTATAGTGGCAGGCTGACTTGTGGGCCTACTAAGTTGACGGGGACGGAGAGCTTTGTCAACTTAGTCAATATGCTTGATTCTAGCTCCAATGACTGTACGATGTCCATCCAACGGCCGTAGTGCTTCTTCAACCTCTGGTCTTCTTGCTCCAGCCGCCCAAACCAGCGCCGGTCGTGCCTCGTGCTCCTGCCTCCCATGGCCGGCTGCGATGCGGCGGAGGCCGCACCGCCCCTACTACTCCCACCGCTGGCCAGGCCATCCCTCTACTCACCCACACCCCCTGTTATTCTGTGGCGACGGCAGCCTCACCCTCGTACTCCTCTTCGCGTGGGCATCCACTGCTGCGTCTTCCCCGGCTTCGCGTCGTCCCCTTCCTAGGCCTCGCCGTCGTCCACCGCCGTGGTGCTCTCGGCGCGGCGTGGTCAATGTGGTCAACAACCGACTTCCATCGGAAGAGTACTGTGCATGGAGAGGCTGACAGCTGGGTCCACCGCGGCCGCAAGGAAGTGCCTCGTTATTATGCGCAAAATAATTATTCCTCCACCTGACAGCAGGGACCCACCGGACGGACCACCGTGTTTCACGAAAAAACCTTTCCCCCCTGACTGTTGGGACCCACCAGCTACATCTTCGCACGCAAGGAAGTGCGTCCGGGCAAAAAAACAATTACCCCACGGTGATGGGACCCACCACTACATCTTCGCAGCAAGGAAGTGCACGGCGATACCGGACCCACCTGGTCGAAGCGTATGTAGCGTTGTCATTCTGGCCGCGAATGTGTACGTACATATATACTGGTCGATGTAGAGGCGCGCACGTGTCGTAGTAGAGGCGCGCACGTAGCATGTACACGTACGTACAGCGGCCAGGGTGCAAGAAAGAAAATATAGCCACGTATGTGTACATACGGGCGGGGTCTCGAACGCCTACTCGCGCATACATGGCTGGGTCGCAACGGAGAAACAGCGTCGTCGTCGTGTTCATGGGGAGCCAACCGGCTGGGTCGGAACGGAATGCGTGGTCGTGTTCATCGGGGGGGCTTGGACGGAACAGCCAATGGAAATGAGGCCTGGCGTACCGCACAACGGAGGAAACAGACCTCCTACGTTCGGAACGGGGTCCTGTTGATCGGGAGGGGTGTGGCTTACCGCAAAATGGAGGAAACGGACCTCCTACGGTCGAAACAGGGGTCCTGTTGATCGGGAGGGGTGTGGCGTACCGCAAAACGGATGAAACGGACCTCCTACGGTCGAAACGGGGGTCCTGTTGATCGGGAGGGGTGTGGCGTACCACAAAACGGACGAAACAGACTTGTGTTGGAGCGCTACGGTCAAAACGGGGGTCCTGTTCATCGGGAGGGGTGTGGCTTACCGCAAAACGGGACTCCACGGGATATTGTTCATCTCCACCGTCGACCTCCTCTAGCCTCCACGGGCTACCATCGACCTCCTCCAGCCTCCACGGGCTCCTGTTCATCCAGCCTCCACCGCTACTCTCCACCGGCTACTATTCAACCACCCCTCCACCGCTCACTGCTCATCCAGCCCTCCACACCACGGGTCCTGTTCAACTACCCTCCACGGGCACCCCTCCACCGCTCACTGCTCATCCAGCCCTCCACACCACGGGTCCTGTTCAACCACCCCTCCACGGGCATCCCTCCATCGCTCATGCTCATCCAGCCCTCCACAACAAGGGTCCTATTCATCCGAGGCAAACACCACCGCCACTCGCTCATCCAACCCCCCATAACACTCACTTCGTTTCATCCCGCAGGCAGATCGATCGGCTTCGATTAGCAGCGATGAGCGGCGAATCGCCGATCGGGTTTAGTTAACAACCATCGATCAATCGCCGGGTTCAATAACGCGTAGCTCGCAGCGCAATCGCCGGGTTCGATTAGAGCCCAACGCCTCGCTTCGGGTTCGCTAGAGCTAACGCCGCACACACGCCGCATACGTACGAGAGAAAGCGCGATCGCCGCCCCGACCTCCCACCGTGAATCGAACTCCCCAAAATTTTCCTCCCTCGCTTCTACCATGTTTTTTCCGTCATGGACGGCCCAAAGAATGTCATGCAACTGCGTCTCCGGCCTGCCCAGGACGAAAAGCCCATTTTCTGTCATGATTTTTTTGTCAAAGAAGTAGGAGCCCACCACATCTATGATGATACCGGGTTTTGTCACAATTATCGTCATAGAAGTGTCATATGTATGACAGAAAAAAAATTCGTTCGGCCCAAAATGTCACGGATGTGTCTTTTTTTTGTAGTGAGAGTGGTTGTCAATCCCTCATGGGTAAAAAGATAGGTAAAATTGTAGTAGATTGGATAAATAGATCTCGCGGGAATGCGAGATAAAATAAATAATAATAAATTGCAGCAAGGTTGGATTAATATATCTAAAAATAAAAAGCAAATAAAAATATATCACGAAGGCAAATATAATAAAGAAGAGACCCGGGGGCCGTAGATTTCACTAGTGGCTTCTCTCGAGAAAAATAGCATACAGTGGGTAAACAAATTACTGTTGGGAAATTGGTAGAACTTCAAATAATCATGACGATATCCAGGCAATGATCATTATATAGGCTTCACGTCCAAGATTAGTAGACCGACTCCTCCTTACATCTAATACTATTACTCCACACATCGAGCGCTATCCAGCATGCATCTAGTGTATTAAGGTCATTGTCGGTGTCAAAACAGGCGGATCTCGGGTAGGGGGTCCGAACTGTGCGTCTAGGCGGATGGTAACAGGAGACAAGGGACACGATGTTTTTACCCAGGTTCGGGCCCTCTCGATGGAGGTAATACCCTACTCCTTCTTGATTAATATTGATGATATGGGTAGTACAAGAGTAGATCTACCACGAGATCAAGGAGGCTAAACCCTAGAAGCTAGCCTATGGTATGATTGTTGTTCGTCCTACGGACTAAAACCCTCCGGTTTATATAGACACCGAATAGGATTGGGTTACATAGAGTCGGTTACAATGGTAGCAGATCTACATATCCGTATCGCCAAGCTTGCCTTCCACGCCAAGGGAAGTCCCATCCGGACACGGGACAAAGTCTTCAATTTGTATCTTCATAGTCTTGGAGTCCGGCCGTGATGATAGTTCGCTATCCAGACACCCCTAGTCCAGACTCCTCAAGAGCCCTCGAACCAGGCTTCAATGACGACGAGTCCGGCGCGCATATTGTCTTCAGCATTGCAAGGCGGGTTCCTCCTCCGAATACTTCATAGAAGGTTTTGAACACCAGGATAGTGTCCGGCTCTGCAAAACAAGTTCCACATACCACCGTAGAGAGAATAACTTTTTGCACAGATCTGCTGACGTATTCCGCGGTGTGACATTACACCACGGCCAGGCCTTTATATGAATCGTTTTTTACTGTTCCACCTCAGCACGTTTAGCGAGGCGGTTTTCCTGGCACGTCTTATCAAAGCATAGATCGTTCCCCCTTATTCCGGGATTCCCATCAATACGGACGTGGGTAACCCATCCGCGCCATTGATTACGGTGCTTGGGAGATAAGCGAGTTTTACCAGGCTGGTGGGGGACGCATAGCTTCATCCGTCCATATAAGGGGATAAGGATCCACCTTTTTCACCTACGCCTTCTTCCTCCTTTGATCATCCATTGCCGCGCACTCGAGCTCCAGCGCCCAAGTCCGCACACCCCACCTCAACCTTCTCCAACTATGTCCGGAGCGGGAGGCAGGTGGATGGCCTCCTCCGTCACGGAGGGGCACATCACAAGACTGCGGGAGGACGGATACTTGTCTGGCGATATCACGCACAGGCTGCCCGACGCGGGGCAGCTCATTCCAACCCCCAGGCCCCATGAGAGGGTGGTGTTTCTCCCCCACTTCCTCAGCGGACTGGGTTTTCCACTTCACCCATTTGTCCGGGGGCTCATGTTCTACTACGGCCTGGACTTCCACGATCTGGCCCCGAATTTCATCCTCAACATCTCGGCGTTCATCGTCATGTGCGAGGCCTTCCTCTGCATGCAGCCTCACTTCGGCTTATGGCTGAAGATCTTCAACGTTCGGCCAAAGGTAGTGGGCGGCCGCCAAGCGGAGTGCGGAAGCGTCATGGTTGGCAAGATGGCCAAAGTCCTATGGCTCGAGGGCTCCTTTGTGGATACGATAAGGGGGTGGCAGTCGGGGTGGTTCTATATCATCAAGCCGTACGACCCCAAATGGGCGGCGGCCCCCGAATTCAGATCTGGCTTCCCCACACGGCTCTCATCATGGAAAGAGACGGGCCTGACGTAGGGGAATTCGGACGAGATATCCGGACTCCAAACATGCGTCCGAAACCTGGTGGACAAGAATCTCAGGCTTGTCAACGTAATCCAGGTGATGCTCATCCGCCGGATTCTCCCATGCCAACAACGGGCCTTCAAACTGTGGGAGTTCGATCCGGCCCAGCACTCGACTCTAAAAAGGCTCTTCGACATGACGTACGAAGATGCCTGGAAGGTGCTGTTCAAGGGCGCCGAGGCTCCCTCATCCGCTACTGAAGATCGCGGATACAGCTCGCAGCGTCAAGCCGGCGAGGTAAGTTATTTTACCCTTTACGGGACTCTTTTTTCATAGATTGACTCTATGTGGGATCTAAAACTCCCTAATCTTTGACAGATCGGTGAAGACGTCCGGACAGATTAACTGTCCGGCTCCTTTGCCGGAAGGCCCATGGACGCCGATTGACGGGCTGCTGGCTCCGCACCCTATGTGGTGCCGGAGAAGAAGGACAAGAAGGAGGCCACGGAACTCAAGGAGCTCCCGACGTTAGGTGCTGTCAGATTCTGAAGCAGAATCTTCTCCTGAGGACGAGGAGGAGGAAAAAGAAGCTTCTCCCCCAGCGGGGGAGGAGAGGAAAAGGAAGGTCACCCCAACTGGGGAGGCCGGAGGGAACAAGAAGGGAAGAACCCTTCCCCCGGACTTCTCCACCAACGTCGACAACGACGAGGAGGATTGGCCAACAAGGGCCAAGCCCCTGGCGAGATCGTAAGTGTCCGGATACCCATGGCTTTTTTATTATTGCATAGTGTTCTCTAATGTCGAACAATCATGCAGCCCGCCCAAGGGCGAGTTCGCCGCTTCATCAAGCGGGTCCCTAAGTTCGTCGGAAATGGAGAGTACTTCGCTTCCGGCCACCTCCTCGCCTCACGCTGCGGACGACGCCAAGGTGGTGCCCCAAGGGGGGCCTGGTCAAGAGGAGGTGGCGCAGGAGGCGCCACGAGGCAACCTCCCGGACTCCAGGCGCGTGGGGGGCAAGACCCCCAGGGGCTCTAAGCCCGACCCTTGTCCGGACTCCATGTCGGAACCTTCAGCGGTTCCGGAGTCCGGCAAGTGGTCCCTTCAGAAGAAGGGAAGACGCCGTGTCCTCCGTCCAACCGGAGGCACCGGATAGCATCGGAGGCGCTTAACAGCCCCCATCGAGGAGGAGCACCGCACTGTTATGAGTGCGGTGATCCGGACAGTTCAGTCCGCCAAGAGCAGGCTGACCGAAGCCTGTACCAGCCTTCTAACAGGCTTTGAGGTAAGTTTTAGAATATGTAAAAATATTACCGCATAGACAGTAGCCCCTGATGCTTAGTTCGGTGCTCGGAAACAAAAGCCGGACTAAGGATCTAAAAAGATATACGCAGGAGTCTAACATAAGTGTGTCATATGGGAATGCAGGCTGCGCTGCTGACCTCTGCCGCACTGACTGCAGAGGTCAATGCATTGAAGCAGAGCCTCGAGCGGTCTGAGAACGAGCTCGGCCAAGCCAAGAAGCAGCTCGAGGACAAGGAAGGTAAGTAATACCTTATTAAAGAAATACCTTATAGAAAGGTTTCAGTTGCAAAAAATAACAGGAATAACATGGGTACTGCAGGGGCCACGAACAGGTGGGGACCTCAAGGAAGCAATGTCCGTGGGGCTCGAAACAAAGCGGCTGCGGAACGCACCGAGCGAGAGAAGGGGGAGGCGCAGCTGGCGGAGGTGCGGCAAGAGCTCCAGGCTCTCGTGGAAAAACACGAGGGTTTGGAGCATGACTCGAAGACCCGAGAGTCCGAGCTTGCCTTGGCTCTTGAGAGTGCCAAAGCTGCTAAGGCTGAGGCCCAAAAGGCCCTCCAAGAAATTGAATCATTAAAGAAGATAGCGGCGGGTAAGGCATTCTTTATGCAAAGCAAGCATGTGAAAGTGAATTACCTATTACTTACCCGGATTCGGAGCTCTCCAGGAGCATTCGCAGATTTGCCCCAAGTGTCCGATGTCGCCAGATTCTACCGCCCCAAGGAGGGGAGCTCGATGGAGAAGGTGTTCTGGTCTCAATATGCTGAGGCCGAACGTCCGATGCCCCTGAATGTCGCCGAACAGGCCATGAAGGGCCTTATAGTTCGGTTGTGGCCATTGGAAGCAATGCCTGGGAGCTACTTCGGCTTAGTACAGCGGCTGGTGGACGCATGTCCACAAATTGAAGTCATCAAGCGCTCCGTCTGCATGGAAGGTGTCCGTCGGGCCCTAGCCCGTGCTAAAGTGCACTGGGGCAAGCTGGATGCAGAGAAGCTTGTGACGGACGGGCCACCGAAGGGCAAGGAGCATCGCACGCCCAAATGTACTATGAGGGCCTCTCAAGGGTGCTCGCTAATAGCGGATGAGTGCTCCAAAGATGTAATTTTGAATAGACTCGCATTTGTTATCCCAGACGCTGAAAACTTGTTCATATCGCTAAGCAACGCTTATTAATTTAAAATATTACCTTCGTGCGGCCGCTTATCAAATTTGAGAGATGGCAAGTCGTTGGCTTCAGCCCCATGCCACGAAAGTGGGGTGTTCGGGATAAACTTGAGCACTCTTGTTCCCATACTTGGGTCCATCTAGGAGGCGCCAACGCAACGAACAAGGCAACCGGACTTATAATGCTTGAACACTCTCACTTAGCCATAGAATTTATAATTTTAAATTTCGCTAGCCCCTAGTATTCGAAGACCGAGTTCGGGCGCTATCCACGCCTTGGCCGGACAATTCCGGTTCCTCGCTCTAAGCGGCATAAGTCTTTAGGGACCCGAAAAAACCTCTCGAACAGCGACCAGCTCTCGCCCTATCATGACGGTCAGTTTTAGCTTTCTCCACTGAGGTGCTCGACCCAGCTCAACTAGGGCACAATCGCAGTAGTTCTCCCGGTGCTACCTTAGCCGATATAACGGAACGTAAGGTACCAAAACACGGGAGCCGTGCAAACCCATCTATTGACCCAAGACATGATTCGGAGCCGATGCATATAATGCTATAAGTTCAGGGTGCCGCACTTGTGAAAGTGTTCGGACTTGTCACACCATAATTTTGGGGTACTTTAAGCCCCTGTTGTATTGGCCGTACCAAAGTGTACGGGTGCAACATGTCATGAAATGAACATATGTATAGATAAAGAAAGGAGTGCAATAATAAGCAAAATCTATGTATTGTTTATTCAAAAAGGTACTGCAATGAAAGCAGAACGATACAAATAGTTTGATTTGCAAGGGATGGGACTATCTAACATGTCCCCCTCCAGGGGTAAGCTGCGGCATGTTATGTAAAACAGGTATAATGCTCGTAATAGAGACCACCTGAACACTCGACGTGGCTTTCTGCTTCCCTGGCTGTTGCATTGTGAGTTCGGCGTTTCTAGTGCCGGACAGGACTTCTGGAGAACGGAGTCCTGAAAGTAAGAAAAAGGGAGAAAAAAGAAAAAAGAAAAAGAATGACACAATCGGGAGCCCCTGGTGTGGTTGAGCCGCATTCCGGGCGTGCCGTGGTCATGCCACTCCCCTTATGCCCATGGTATCTCCAGAGCGTAATTATGTACGCGTAGTACTGGCTTCGCAATTTCACGAGGGCTGGGGTTGGGGCCGGATTGCTAGGCGTGCTTGAATCGTGCCAGGCGGTCTTGTTGTAGGTTACTCCGGGCGCTCTTGACAGTGTCCGGACGCTTAGTGGCCGGATTCGAGAATTGCTGTGAGAGGCTGCTGCGCGCCCGCCGCGAGGGTCGCCGTGTGCTCCTCCGCTCGAGAGAGCGCTCGTGTTTCCATTGACCGTGATTACCTCGAGGGCCTGGCATCTTGAGCTTGAGGTATGCATAGTGCGGCACCGCATTGAACTTTGCAATGCGGTTCGCTCGGCAAGGCATGATAGCCGCCGCGAAACGGGACGATGTCGAAAATTAACTCTTCGCTCGGAAGTTATCCAGGATCCGAATACCACTTCGAGTGTAATCGAGCCTCGCATAATTGGCCTCTACACCGGTATGACGCCTTTAAAGGTCGTTTTGTAGGTTTAATCCTTGAGGGTCTATGCCCATTTTGCGACCGTATCCCGATAAAGCAGGTTCAGGCTGCTACCGCCGTCCATCAGACTCGGTGAGGTCAACCACAATAATTGGGTCAAGAACCAATGCGGCGAAACCGCCGTGGACGGATGCTAGTGGGTGATCCATTCGATCAAGGTGATCGGGCAGGAAGACCATGGGTTGAACTTGGGCGATCGCTCCATCGCAAGATACGCCCTTTAGCGCACGCTTCCGCTCCCTTTTGGGTATATGGGTTGCGATATCATGTTCACCGTCCGCACTTGTGTGGGAAAACCCTTCGTCCTCTATTGTTCGGCGGCGAGGCTCTTCCTCGCCATCGCTATGCGGCCCCTTGTCATTGAGTTCGCACTAACTTGCCTGCTTGTTTGAACACCCAACAATCCTCGTTGGTGTGATTGGCTGGTTTTTCGGGGTGCCGTGTATCCGCACAAGCGATCGAGTATTCGGTCCAAGTTGGACGGGCCTGGGTATTTCTTTTGAATGGCTTCTTCCACGACCGGTTTAGATCCTCCGAATCCGCATTGACGGCCATATCTTCAGATTATCGCCATTAATGTGGCGCTTTGTTCTTGCTGCGACGCCGACCTGCCATTGCTATCCTTGGTATCCGAACTATCGTGGTGTTTGGCCAAGTTGTTGCTTCGAGCCAGCCAGCTGTCCTCTCCCGCACAAAAGCGGGTCATGAGTGTTGTGAGGGCTGCCATGGATTTCGGCTTTTCCTGTCCTAGGTGCTTGGGCAAGCCATTCGTCATGGATGTTATGTTTGAAGGCTGCAAGGGCCTCTCAGATCCGGACAATCAACGATTTGATTTTTCTTTGTTAGGAACCGTGTCTGTAATTGTCCGCCGATTCTTCCGCTGCTGAATTATATGGCTAAGGTCATCGGCGCTCGGTGGTCGCACATATGTGCCCCGGAAGTTATCAAGGAATGCGGCTTCCGTGTCCTCCCAACAACCAATTGATTCTCGCCGCAAGCTGTTTATCCAATGCCGAGCTGGTCCTTTAAGCTTGAGTGGGAGGTATTTGATGGCATGTAGATCATCACCGCGGGCCATGTGGATATGGAGGAGATAATCCTTGATCCAGACAGCAGGGTCTGTGGTACCATCGTCTGATTCGATGTTTACGGGTTTGAAGCCCTCGGGGATTTGATGATCCATTACTTCATCTGTGAAGCATAGCGGGTGTCGGCGCCTCAGATATTATATCACGACGTAGCTCATATGAGCTTTGTTCATCGTGTTCGCCCGCCGGGTTTATCAGATCCGCGCGACGGTAGTCATCCCGAGTCGTTGGGCGCCCACGTGATCCGTAGACCGATCTTGTATGTTTTGCCTTATCCTCCAATATATCTCGCAAGTCCGGCGCATTTTCCCGTGCCTTGGTACTTTTTTAGCAGCGTCGGGGTGTGGCTTGAGCGGAGGGCCGAGAGGCTTCTCTGTCGTGACCACGGGGTGGCTGTTCTGCCATGTCATGCGCTGGTGACTTGGGTGCTTCCTCCTCTAATCTAGGCAACTGCCTGCGTTTGGGGTAGCTTTTGGAGGGGCGATCGAGTTCATACTCTTCGGCTGCAAGGACTTCAGTCCATCTGTCAGCTAGCAGGTCTTGGTCAGCTCTAAGCTATTGCTGCTTTTTCTTGAGGCTGCTTGCCATGGCTGTAAGCCTGCTTTGAAACGCTCCTGTTCGGCGGGATCCTCAGGCACGACAAATTCGTCGTCGCCGAGGCTTGCCTCGTCTTCGGAGGGAGGCGCATAATTATCGCCCCGACCTCTTTTTCGCCAGACCGTCAGTGCAGACTTGCTTCTCCCTCCTCCCACGCTGAGTCATGCCGAGGGGGTTGTCTTCGCACCGTCCCGGTGTTATTATCTCCCGTGCCGAATCGCCGCTTTTGCTGTGGCGGATTTAGAGCGGCGCCACGACGCCGGGCGCTCAGCTTGCTTTTTGAGGGTCATCCTCTGTTGTTCCATCGCTTTTCCCATCTTTTGGGATGTCCACCATGTATATGTCGATGACGAGGTGGCCTTCCGATGCCTCGTAGGCGCTGGTCTTGGTCGCCTCCGCATCGCCGCCCATACCGCCGATGTCTTCGGAGTCGAAGTCGAGCATGTCGGTTAAATCGCCGATGGGCTACAAAGTGGGTGGTGGGTGGGCGCGAATTTCTTCGTCGTCCGTATCCCAACCTTCCTGCCTCAGAGTCCGCCAGGCTCTCCGGATAAAGAGAGAGACTTTAGTGAATTCAGGATGTCGCCAAAGGGCGAAAGTGCCGAAGATGTCCGCGGAGTGAACACCATGACCGACACCCAATCGGATTCGATTGGGGGCGCGAGGGTTCGAGTCCAGAGAGGAGTCCGCACCGGAGTCAAGGTCTTCGCAGCGACAGGGACGGAGTTCGCTCAATCGACGAGAGATTGTAGCCCCGAGGCGGTGTCCAACCACTGCCCTCGATCGGGGAATCCGCCCGGATTAAGGGTCGGAGCGGATGTCAAGGCGTCCTCCGTGGCACTCGCTCGGCCGAGAGCTAGATCATGCCCATCGAGACAAGGCGGCACGCCGCCGCGGCTCGAATCCATCAAGATCAAGTCTCCGCGACATCGGCCGATAGTTCAAACTTCCAAATCTGACCGATGGCCAGGGGCGAAGCTTTCGATCTGCTCCAGATGGCCAAGCTTAATTGGCCCGCAGCAAAGCCGCCAATACGTAAGATCTGTCCGGGAGAAAAGTCTCATCCTCGACCGCGCTGTTGTTGATGATCGAAGGAGCCATCGGGCCTATCGGTGACGACACAGAGGAACTCTCAATGAAAGCACCAATGTCGGTGTCAAACCGCGGATCTCGGTAGGGGGTCCCGAATCGCGCCTAGGCAGATGGTAACAGGAGACAAGGGACACGATGTTTTACCAGTGTTCGGCCCTCTCGATGGAGGTAATACCCTACCCTGCTTGATTAATAATGATATGGGTAGTACAAGAGTAGATCTACCACGAGATCAAGGAGGCTAAACCCTAGAAGCTAGCCTATGGTATGATTGTTGTTCGTCCTACGGACTAAAACCCTCCGGTTTATATAGACACCGGATAGGTTAGGGTTACATAGAGTCGGTTACAATGGTAGGAGATCTACATATCCGTATCTCCAAGCTTGCCTTCCACGCCAAGGAAAGTCCCATACGGACACGGGACGAAGTCTTCAATCTTGTATCTTCATAGTCTTGGAGTCCGGCCATGATGACAGTTCGGCTATCCGGACACCCCCTAGTCCAGGACTCCCTCAGTCATGGAGAAACGGAGTAATGCAATAAGAACGATGACATGATGTAGACAAGATCTATTTATGTAGAAATAGACCCCATCTTGTTATCCTTAATAGCAATGATACATAGTGTCGGTTCCCGTTCTGTCACTGGGATCAAGCACCGTAAGATCGAACCCATCACAAAGCACCTCTTCCCATGGCAAGAAAAATCGATCTAGTTGGCCTAACTTAATTAAAGATTCGAAGAATAAATATGAGGCTATAAGTAATCATGCATATAAGAGATCAAAAGACTCAAATAACTTTCATGGATAAAAACATAGATCTGATCATAAACTCAAAGTTCATTGGATCCCAACAAACACACTGCAAAAAAGAGTTACATCAAGTAGATCTCCAAGAGACCATTGTATTGAGAATCAAAAGAGAGAGAGAGGGGAAGTGTAGGATCGAAAGTATGTCTAGAGGGGGGGTGATTAGACTACTTGACCAAATAAAAATCTAGCCTTTTCCCAATTTTAAGTCTTGGCAGATTTTAGCAAGTTAGCACAAGTCAAGCAATCAACCTACGCATGCAATTCTAAGAGTATAGTAGCGGAATGTAAATCATTGCATATGAAGGTAAAGGGAGGAGTTTGGAGGGGCAAAACACAATGTAGACACGAAGATTTTTGGTGTGGTTCTGATAGGTGGTGCTATCGTACATCCACGTTGGTGGAGACTTCAACCCACGAAGGGTAACGGTTGTGCGAGTTCACAGAGGGTGAGGGAGTACTGGACTAAGGGGTCCTCGGGCGTCCGGCCTGTTAGCCATGGGCCGGACTGATGGGCTGTGAAGATACAAAGACCGAAGGCTCTACCCATGTCCGGATGGGACTCTCCTTGGCGTGGAAGGCAAGCTTGGCAACCAAATATGAAGATTCCTTTCTCTGTAACCGACTTTATGTAACCCTAGTTCCCTCTGGTGTCTATATAAACCGGAGGGCTAGGTCTGTAGAGGAGAATACTCATAATCATAGTCATACGGGCTAGACTTATAGGGTTTTAGCCATTACGATCTTGTGGTAGATCAACTCTTGTAATACTCATATTCATCAAGATCAATCAAGCAGGAAGTAGGGTCTTACCTCCATAGAGAGGGCCCGAACCTAGGTAAACATTGTGTCCCCCGTCTCCTGTTACCATCGATCTTAGACGCACAGTTCGGGTCCCCCTACCCGAGATCCATCGGTTTTGACACCGACATTCGTGCTTTTATTGAGAGTTCCGATGTGACGTTGAAGACAGGGTTGATGGCTCGCCTTGTTGTCAAGGATAATATCACCTCTGGAGGAGCCCTGGCTCCGGGCCAAACCCTCCGACTTGGCGGCTTTACCATGACCACCTGTTCGGCCGTTAAGCCGATGATGACCTCTCGAGTCATCAAAAATCATCTCCACGTTGACTCCGAATACTCCAAACGGATGGATCCGATAGAGTTTTCGTCTTTAAATGAACTCCTAGATCGCATCACCGCCTTGGGGGTCGCTACGGACTACGATCGGATTGGGCTTAAACCTGACCAGAGAGAAATGTCAGCCGATCACCCATCAGATAGCGGTAGTAGAGGAGCAAGACAATAACTCTTCCTCTATTCTGAGGACGAACTATGTTCGGATTTCCGATCTCGAGGAGCCAGATACCTGTCCGCAGAACGACGTGCCCTGCCCTCCTAACCTAGAATCGGACGACGGGCCTAAAACATCAGTTGATATCCCGGAGTCCGAACCATTAAGCTCGGAAGATTTACAAACTCCGGATCCCAAATTGGGTCAGGGTTCAGATTTAAAAGCACTCACCCACCCAGCTATACGCGATCTTATGTACATACAACAACAGTCTCAGGAAACGGCCCATCACTTTTGGGCCAGATTCCTCCTTGTCAAAGACAAGATTAAAGATTGCTGCGATGAAGACGTGATCTCAGTATTCTGCAACAATTACACTGGACGGGAATCCTCAACGCCATCAACCGCCGTCACAGACACACTTCATGACTTGGCAACCATAGTACATGTATCACAAGAATGGAAAGCGCTCGAAAACCTGTGCAGCTGCTGGGAACCACCGGTTTCAACTCAGCCCCTCGTCCGGGCAAAAAGGACGCACCCTCGTGGGGCGCCTGGCCCAATAGTAAAGAAATCAAAGCCCATTATGGAGCGCGGAACTGTTTTGGAGGGATGGCTCGATAGGCCATGCAAAATACATACAACACCAGATACCACACCAACCCACAACCTTAAAGCATGTTGGATACTCCGGTAAGTGGCCAAGAGCGGCGAAGATCTCCTCACCAAAAATACCCCAGAACAATACCCCCCGGAAGACGACGACCTCAGAATATTGACGGTCTTCGAGACCTTTGCTTCAAAAAATCAGCGCAAAAGGGCACTCCGCGACCTCGCCAAAGTCTGCCAAGTCGCAACAATAAACCCCTGGAACGGCACGGCCATAACTTTCAATGCCGATGACGAACCAAAATTGAGGACGGTCCGGGCACCAGCCGCCCTGGTCCTCAGTCCAATCGTAGACGGCTTCCGGCTCACCAAAGTGCTCATGGATGGCGGCAGCGAACTAAACCTCATCTACGAGGACACACTCATAAAAATGGAAATAGATAGGAGCCGCATTGAGCAAAGTAGAACGACCTTCCGGGGAATCATTCCCAGTCGGGAGGCGCGATGCGCGGTAAAATCACGCTCGACGTGGTATTCGGCACGCCGGAGAATTATCGGTCCGAAGAGATAACCTTCCAAGTGGCCCCTTTCAACAGCGGATATCACGCCCTACTGGGGCAAGACGCATTCACACGCTTCCAAGCTATACCTCATTACGGGTACATGAAGCTCAAGATGCCCGGGCCCAACTGCACCATCACTCTTGCCAGTGATCCGGACATAGCACTGTGCACCAAAAATAAAATCGCATTCCTGGCCCTCGACGCATTGTCTAAAGCCCTCGCGGCCAAAGAACTGACCGCGATGTGCTCCACTGTGGATAGGGATGACGTAATCCTGGACAAGCGACCCAAATCCACCTCTTTTAAACCAGCAGATGAAATAGTCCAATTTCAAGTCCACCCGACGGACCCCAAGAAGACAGCATCCATCGGGGCACAACTCGACCCAGCGGTCCATGCCGCGCTACGAGAGTTCGTGCGTGAGAACTAGGACATATTCGCCTGGCACCCTTCTGATATGCCAGGAATCCCATGCAGGTTGGCCGAACACAGCCTCAATATCTTAAAGGGATATAAACCGGTCAAACAAACACTCCAGCATTTTTCCAAACCCAAACGACAAGCTATGGAAGAGGAGCTAGCCAAGTTACTCAAAGCCGGATTCATCAGAGAAATAAAACACCCAGACTGGCTAGCAAACCTGGTGATGGTACCAAAGAAGGATAAATCCTAGCGCCTATGCGTCGATTCCAAAGACCTCAACAAGGCTTGCCCTAAGGATCCCTTCCCCCTCCCTAGCATCGATCAGATTATTAACGCAACCGCATGACACGACTCATCAGTTTCTCGACGCTGCATCCGGATACCATCAAATCAAGATGAAGGAGTCCGATCAAGCCGCAATGTAATTCATTACCCCATATGGGCCTTTCGCTTCAACACTATGCCTTATGGCTCAAAACGCTGGCGCCACCTACCAACGCATGATTCAAACATGCCTGGAGAAACAGATCGGCAAGACAGTTGAAGCATATGTGGATGACGTAATCATCAAAACCAGGCACGTCGAGTCATTGATAGATGATTTACGTCTTACATTCGACAACCTCCATGCATACGACATCAAGCTCAATCCTGAAAAGTGTGTTTTTGGCGCCCCCGCTGGAAAACTGCTGGGCTTCATCGTTTCCAATAGACGAATTGAAGCAAATCCAGCCAAAATCCGAGCTTTGTCACAATTGGCTACGCCAATGGACCTTAAACAGGTTCAAAAACTCGTCGGATGTGTGGCAGCATTAAGCCGCTTTATCTCCAGATTGGGAGAAAAGGCATTGCCACTCTATCGCCTTCTCCGGCGCACCGATCACTTCGAGTGGATGGATGCGGCAACGGCCGGACTGGAAGAAATAAAAGCCCTTTTAGCGAGCAACCCAATCCTGGCCACGCCGAACGTCGGCGAACCAATGTTATTATACTTATCAGCAACACACAAGGTGGTGAGCGTCGTGCTCGTCGTTGAGCGAGAGCAGGATGGACACAAATTCACACTTCAGAAGCCGGTATACTACATATCCACTGTCCTCACACCATGCAAATCCCGGTAGCCTCATTATCAAAAGATAGCATACGCGGTCTTCATGGCATCACGGAAGCTATGACACTACTTCCAGGAGTGTTCGATCACGGTGGCTTCCGAAGTACCACTCAATGATATAATAAACAACCGCGATGCTATGGGCCGGATTGCCAAATGGGCCATTGAGCTCCTTCCATTCGACATAACATACAAACCGCGTCAAGCCATTAAATCCCAAGTACTAGCGGACTTCGTCACCGAATGGACAGAGGCCGAACTCCCTAAAGACTACGGCACATATTCCAACTGGGTTATGTATTTCGATGGTTCCAAAATGTCAAGGGGTTAGAGGGGCGCTATTTTAATGTCCCCATCGAGACGAGTCCAAGACGCATCCAAATATCATACACAGAATCCAATAACGCAGCCAAATACGAGGCCTTATTGCATGGTCTTCAGATGGCTGCCTCCATGGGCATACAACGCCTGGAAGTGCGCGGGGACTCAAACCTCGCAATATCTCAAATAAGTGGAGATTTCAACGCCAAAGATCCTAAGATGGCAGCTTACCGTAATGTCATTCTCAAAATGTCAGCTCGATTCGAGGGGCTCAAGTTCCACCATGTGGCTTGAGAAAGCAATCAAGCGGCGGATGTCCTTGCTCGCATCGGCTCCAAGCACGACCCCGTCCCACCTAATATCTTTCTGGAAAGGCTTTTTAAGCCTTCCGTGGTGTGGCAAGGGGAGAGTGGCAACACCAGTCCGGATCCGACCACATCCCCTGCATTCCAACACATCGACACCATCGGGGCTCACCACCAAATAACACCGTCGGCCCATCTCATCATGGCAGTCATTGCCCCATGGACCGAACCCTTCTTGGCCTACCTTCATAGGCGAGAACTCCCTTAGGTTCAGAATGAGGCTCGCCGCATTGTCCGGCGTTCGAAAGCCTACAAGGTTCACAACGGAGAACTCTATAAGAAAAGTGCTACCGGAGTACTTCAAAGATGTATCTCTGAGGAAGAGGGCGGCAGCTCTTGGCTGAAATTCATGCTGGTCTCGGTGGTCACCATGTCGTGGCTCGGGCCCTTGTAAGCAAGGCTTTCCGTACAGGTTTCTATTGGTCGAAGGCTCGAGCAGACGCACAGGACCTTGTCCAACGTTGTGTCGGATGCCAGCTTTTCGCCAACCAGAGCCATATGCCACCCACCGCTCTGCAAACAATCCCCATCACTTGGCCTTTTGTGGTCTGGGGGCTTGATATGGTTGGACCCCTTAAAGGAGGAAGCCATAAGAAAAAATATCGGTTGGTCATGGTGGATAAATTCACTAAGTGGATAGAGGCCAAACCAGTTAAAACGGCCGAAGTCGGACCAGTGATAGACTTTATATCCGGTGTTGTACACCGTTATGGTGTCCCACACAGCATAATCACCGATAACGGCTCCAATTTCACAGCCGATGAGGTGAAAACTGGTGCTCCAATCTGGGCATTAAACTCGATTACGCCTCCGTCTATCACTCGCAAACAAAGGGTCAAGTCGAACGAGCCAATGGTCTTATTATGAGCGGCGTCAAGCCTAGACTGGTGCGGTCTTTGAAAGAATCAGACAAGCACTGGGTTGAGGAGCTCGACTTCGTACTCTGGGGGCTGTGGACCACGCCCAATCGCACTACAGGATATACACCTTTCTTCATGGTGTACGGCGCAGAGGCTATGTTACCCTGCGACATTATTCATGACTCACCTCGAGTGCGCATGTACGGAGAGAAAGAGGCCGAGCTTGATCGGCAGGATAGCTTAGATGCCCTGGAGGAGGAGCGCGACGTTGCAAAAGCCCGTTCCGCATTTTATCAACAGCAGGCTCACAAGTATCAAAGCAGAGAAGTGCAGGCCAAGACTTATAATGTTGGCGAACTTGTTCTACGCCTACCGGAGAAGAAAGAGGACAAACTCAAGCCCAAGTGGGTGGGTCCCTTCATCATTGACAAAGTTCTCACCGGAGGAGCGTACAGCCTGCGTGATGCGTCAGACAATCGCCTAGAGCCGAACCCCTGGAACGCGCCGACCAAGATTCTATGCCTAGCGCCAACTCTTTGTTCGCCGCTTTCTCCCTATTGTTTCCATTACTTTTTCCACTCTTTTCGGTTTTTCCTTTTAGCCTTAAAGCTTTTCGCATGTTAAACTGGCACTTGTGACATACACATCTTCAAATATGTACGCCAATTATACTGGTTGTGACGCCCGATTTGACTGCATACACTAATCATACACGCAAATGTGTACGACCAAGATCGTGGACTCATGGAAGATATCACAACACCACTCTAGACACAAATTAAAATAATACAAGCTTCATATTACAAGCCAGGGGCCTCGGGGGTCGAATACAAGCTCGATACACAAGAGTCAGCGGAAGCAACAATATCTGAGTACAGACATACGTTAGACAAGGATGCCTTAAAAAGGCTAGCACAAAAATCAACGATCGAAGAGGCAAGGCCTCCTGCCTGGGACCTCCTAACTACTCCTGGTAGTCGGTGGTCTCCACGTAGTCGCATCCAACGGCGGTGGCATCTGGCTCCAAGGATCCACCATCTGGTTGCATCAACCGGAAAGAAGAAGGAAGGGGGGAACGGGGGGAGCAAAGCAACCATGAGTACTCATCCAAAGTACTGGCAAGCATCAGATCTATACTAAGTATGCATTGGTATCAAAGGGAGGGTTGTATCTGTGGACTGAACTGTAGAATGCTAGAATAGAGGGGAAGGCCTAGCCTATCAAAGACTAGCATCTTCAAGCAGCTCCAAGCATCTTGCAGCATATAGAGGAGTAAAGAATAGCAGTTTATAATTATCAAACATGTTGTAACAATAAAGCCCAGAGATCCTTCCTCGACTCCCTGCGAGAAAGCAATCCCGGAGCCACATATCTTAAGTATCCATTTCTAGTTGTATTAGATCAAGATATAAGTCTGAACGCCCATTACCGTGGACACGGTATTCAATACATGATCTTCCCGCAGGTGCACCACGCTTTCCAACACGCCGATCACTCCGCCGGACGACTTTTCTCGGTCAATGCCCGCCTCGAAGATCAACATGTTGTAGCCCTACCTAGGCTCAGCAGAGAGGTCCCCGCCGGTCAACATCCTAAGCACTCCGGTTCTGGGCCCATCGCCTGCTGCACTGGATCGCTATGCGTGGCGATACAGCCACCTCCACTGGGCGCCGACCAGTGCCGTGCCGCAATGCCGAATCGACGCCCGACAAAGCTTCACCGACATCGCACGCCGAGGCCCATAACTATTCTCGCATGGTGGTTAGTGCGTAAAGGCCAAAGGCCAACTCAGAACAAATACCCAAACCATAGTGTATTATTAGCTTGCGGAGACGAGCAGAGACTCACGATAATGTGACCCCATTGCCTCGTCTCGAGGAAATACGGTAAGGGCAAGCCCAGCCCACTCGAAGGCTGCCTGACTTCCCGGCCGTGCCTCGTAACCATCTTGTGGGTGCTCTCCGGGTCCGCCCAACTTTCCCAAAGGTCTCAAGTAATGTCAAGGTAACCGTGTGTCCAGACATCAAGGGGAAAACCCAAGGAATCACCCCTGGTGGATTCCACTTAATGTAATCATCAAGGTGAACGTGAGAGGGACCACCCTCGAGGTTCACACTTGAGGTGTTGAACGACAGAGCCGTATCGGGAATGGTAAAAGAGGAAATCACCCTCGATGACCACGATCGAATAGCTACACTATAAAATTATCATCAGGAGTGCGTTATGAGGGATCACCCTCGGCACTCGATAGTAGCTCCGCAGAGTCGAGCAACAAAAGGGGCGTGATGTGATGTGCAGTGTAGGGCTCTGGTCGTCAATCATGTAGCTCGAGTCATCGATGATGAAGCAGGGGCAACAAGGACAAGTGGGGGTCGCTGATGGATCACTAACCAACCTATACTAAGCAGTTTAGGATAGGCAGGTAAGTAACAAAAGCAGGTACAAAAGCAGGCTATGCATCAGAATAGGAGCAATCAAATACAGCAGCAAAATCTAATGCAAGCATGAGAGAATGGAATGGGCGATATTGGGATGATCAAAGGGGGGGCTTGCATGGTTGCTCAGACAAGAAGAAGGGGTCGTCGTCGACGTAGTTGATCACAAGGCATCAGCCGCGCCTCGGGTCTCACCGGAGAGAAGAGGGGGAAGAAACAGTAAATACAGAGCAAACAAGTGCATTACAAAACAATAAGAAGCACTAGGCGTGTTCTAACGCGACACTACACGATACCGTGGAAGGGGGAAACATCCGGGAAAGCTTTCCCGAAGTTTGGCATTTCCGGACAAATGAAACGGAGGTGAAAGGTTGCATGTTCGCTATGCTAGGGGCATGCGACAGACGAACGGACCACATATTCGGATTCGTCTCGTCGTTTTGAGCAACTTCATGTAGAAAACTTTTTAATCTGAGCTACGGATAATTTTATATGATTTTTTAAAGTTTTAAACAATATTCTGAAATTAATATTAATACAAAAGGGAATGACGTCAGCCTGACGTCATCATGACATCGCTAGAATAACACCGATCGCTGACTAGTCAACCTGACAACCAGGGCCCACCTGTCATTGGCCTTGCTAATTAAGCATATTTAGATTAACTAATCTGCTAATTAGGCTAATTAAGCAAGGTTAGTTGCTTAATTAATAACCAAATTAAGTTTATTTTTATTTCTAAAATCTTTTTTTAAGGGGGCGGGCCCAGTGGTCATTGGCCCATCGGGCCACCGGGTGCAAGGAAGATAATCGGCACAAGGCAGTTCGAGGGGCCGGACCCGAAGGGTCATACGGCTGGCGAGGTCATGAAGGGCGGGCGCCAAGAGCTAGCCGAGTCAGCGACGAGGGCCACGGGCGCCGAATGCCGCCGCCGCTCGGACGGCGCGGAGTGTGGGCAAGGTGGGAGCGGGTAGGGACCGACACGGCCACATAGGGCAGGGGCGACGCGAAAGTGTCGGTGTCAAACCGCGGATCTCGGTAGGGGGTCCCGATCAGGCCAAGGCTGATGGTAACAGAAGCAAGGGACACAGATGTTTATCCAGCCGGGCCCTCTCGATGGAGGTAAAACCCTACTTCCTGCTTGATTAATATTGATGATATGGGTAGTACAAGAGTAGATCTACCACGAGATCGTAGAGGCTAAACCCTAGGAGCTGCCTATGATGGTATGATTGCAATTGTTATCGGCCTTCTAAGGACCAACCTCTCCGGTTTATATAGACATTGGAGAGGGCTAGGGTTTACATGGAGTCGGTTACAAGGAAGGAAATATAATATCCGGATCGCCAAGCTTGCCTTCCACGCCAAGGAAAGTCCCATCCGGACACGGGCCGAAATCTTGAGTCTTGTATCTTCACGCTTCAATAGTCCGGACGTTGTACACAACCGCTGTCCGGATACTCCTTAATCCAGACTCCTCAAGAGTCCCTAACCAGGCTTCAATGACGATGAGTCCGCACGCAGATTGTCTTCGCATTGCAAGGCGGGTTCTTCTCCGAATACTCCAAAGTGCTTGTTATGATGAATAGTGTCCGCCTCCAATCAATGTTGTGCTCCTCGGCTTCGCGGCCTCAAGAATGACCATCTCCACGCAGTCGAGCTTAATGCGAGGAGTCGAGGCATTTTTGCATTTGCCACCTCGATCCTCCAGCCAACCGCCTATTTGAACGGACGGGATTCTCAGATCCAAACCTCACTTCCTCCCGAGCCAAGATCCAACAGAAGCGCCCGCAAAAGCCATTCCAACATGGCCGGGCCGCAGCTCATCTCGCTTGCCCTTCTCGCTCCAAGTCGGGGATTGGGGAGAGTGTTCAGCCTCATAGCTGTTTGACAAAGTTACAAACCCAAGGGTTTCTCCCACCGCCTTCATGGTTTCCGTCCGAGCTGGTATAGCCACTTATGACGGAGGAGACCAGTCAAGGATCCCTAAACCATCTCCCGAGGAGCGATATGTCCGATCCTCATCCGCCGAGGGGCGCGGTTCCTATCCACCTGCTTTTCATGGCCTCGGAGTTCTACGGCCTCCAGCCATACACGACCTTACCCCTGGCTCTATTCTCGCACATAGCGGGTATGTTGCCCTCGCGCGAGCTATTTTCAAAGGCGAACCACACTTCGGATTATGGCGAAGTTGTTCTCGCCGCCCCCGCACCTGTGGGGAGTCCTTATGCCAAGTGGGCGGGCCGGTATGGCGATTGTCGAGACCGGATACCTGTCCGCATTCCCAAGAAGGCACCAAAAACTGGCCTTCGGAGTGGTTCTATATAAACGATGTCCCCTTCCGGATCCACCGATAGGTCTCCGCAGTTCAGAACGCCGCCGAGGGCACGCTTAAGCCGGCGCTTCGGGCCCTCAAGAAGAGGACAGAGAGAAGTATTCTCGCCGATGGACAGGATAAAGTTATCGCCAAACCGGATCGACGATAGTTGAGGTTATGGCGATATGTATAAGACGGGAGTGCAACCGCCCAATATCGGGGAAGCCTATGTGGCATTTCAACGGGAAGACGACGCCACCCGCCGCGGCCGTGAAGAACCGGATCACTGCCGCCTCGCAAGGATATTGTCCGATCTGTACAAAGGGGAAGAGGAGGAATTCCTTCGCATAAAAACGCGGGAAGGATTCTCTATGTACAACCCCCCAGTGTGGGTGAGTTGCCATTCTTTTTCTCCGCTTTGCTTTAGCATTCTTCTGCTAAGATTACTTGCATCAATGCTTCTGGGAAGGAATTAAGGAGGGTCGTAGAAGGAATCTTCAGCCCCTCCCCGCAACCAGAGGACCCTGGAAGGGCCCTAGATCCGGGACTTAAAGTGGATCCGGATATCACTGTGGAGCTCGTCGGTGGGGTATTTTATCAGGAAAGCTGGGATGGCGCCCTAGTGGCCATTACGGCCCACTACCCCGGACTGCTCCCTCGCCTCATGTGTGTTCTAACAAGAAAACCCTATCCTTCAAAGAGGATTCCCCAGCGTTATAATTTACCTTTTAGGCGCTGCTCTATTTGCGTAAACTACGGCCGAAGCGAGGGGCCGAGCCCCTAGGGACTCCAACCATGGGCGCCCAGATCGTGCAGCTCAAGAGGAAGGCGTGAGGGTTGACACATCGCACAGAGGTAAAACAACAACCTGTCCTGTAATTGTAGAATTTAAAATATGACAACGCCTTTGTGTCTCGCAGAAGAAGAATAACCGACTATATCCGAGACCCTACCAATCACGCCTTCCACCAGCCGGGTTGCGTAACCGCTTCAGGGCGGATGCGACACGGGCCAAGACCGCATGGCTCGCCAACAGAGAGTGCGGACATGCTCTCAGCCACGAATTCTCAAGTAGAGAGCGCCATGAATCACAGCGCCGACGGGCCGCATTTCGAACAACATCTTTCCAAAGAGGCGCTAATGCCTTCAATTCGTGGACACGTGACGCCCGTTGCTCGGGCGGGCTTGCCTAAGCGACAAACCAGATACCAAAGACATACGGGTGAGAAATTTTGATAAGTATGTATAGCAGTAGCCCCTGAGACTTGAAACGGTTGAAACAGTAGTTTTAAGGATCAATTTATGTACAGGTCCTTGTAGAGAAGAACGAGCAATTGTTTCGGGAGCTGGAGGACTGCAAGGCGGAACTGGGGGCCGCAGTTGCCAAGTTAGAGGAACCCCAAAGGCCCTCATCTGTTAACAATTATCACAATTGTGCGAAGATGCACCAGTTAGTAAATGGATAATATGACAAGTCTAACAGAAAATTCTGCAGATAATCTCGGGTGAATCCAGAGGGCGAGGAGAGGACGACGATCTCAAAAAGTAGCTAGAGGTCTGGCGAGCGATTCTTACGCGAAGAAGGGAGAAGAATGATCTTCAGATGCCAAAGTCCACCGGACGGGAGTTAAAGATCTCCGCCCACCGGTGGACTCCATGAAGGAGAACAAGAGGCTTCGACGCTGCATTTACACAGTGCCTCGCATTTAACTGTTGTACAGTTCGGCGAGGAAGTTTATTGAAAGAATTTTTCTTGCAGAATGTTAACGGGTCGCCCGAGGAGGAGATGCCTCATCTGCAAATGATTTATCGCAAGACTTTTCACATTGCACGAAGCGAGCTCGGCAAGTGATGCAGGTGTTGCTCAGCTTTGTGGCCATCGCTTCATCGCCGAATGGCTTGGGGAACTTGTGGACCTGCTTCAAGGAGCCCGCGGCGCTCCGCCTATGGAAGATATCAGATACCGCAAGGAGCAAGAGAAGCTCGAAATGGTGAAGACCCGCTACACCAAGCTGACCCAACCATATGGTCAAGGGGATCAAGGGCCTGATGGGCAAGAAATTCCCGCTAGTCCGGTGTATGACCGTAGCGTTAGCCGCTAAGTATTCTCAACAAGATTGTAACCTAGATAGCCTGTTGGACGGTATAGAAGAGGAATGTAATCAGTCCAAATGACTGTGTAAATTAATGGGCATGATTAGCCCCTAGCCGGATTAAAATCATTTGTCATGGCGGACCTTTTCACTTCAGCCCCCGAGTGTGTCCGAATACCCGCTCAGCTATACAAAACCGGGGTATGCGTGGAAACAAGGCATAGGGGTCATAAGTGCTTGAACAGACAAGTACCCAACTAGTTATGTTATATTACATGGATAGTAAGAAACATATTCCTAAGAGAATAGTTCCATTAGGGGTTCCTTTCCCTAGGTTCGCATGCGACGATGCACATGTCCGGACTGCGAACGATGGCGCGGGATACAAGACTTCTGGGGATTTATGTTATGATAAATGAATACATCTTTTGTTCACCGACCTAATATTCTCTTAAGGAAGCTAGCTGCTTCACCTACCGAGGTACACATCCGCTGAACCGGCAAGAATAATCGCAGGGTGCTCCCTTATGCCCTAGCTGAATTAACGGAACATAGGGCATAAACACAAGAGCCAGCAACCCAGCTTGGCAACATCTTAAGTCATATCGATGCATATAATGGTGAAGAAAAGGCACATATGGAAAAAGAATGCATATGCGACGGGCGTAAAGCCATGTGAGTAATCATTTTAAGCTTCCGATAGGAAGCCCCTGTGTATTGCTTACACACTTAGTGCGACCGAGCCATCCAGAACCGCACCGTATTGAATACTTTGTGTGAAGATAAGAAAAGGTCGAGAAAGGAAAAGGATGGGGCATAATTAAAAGGGAGGGGTTAGGAGACTAAAATTGTGTTCGGCGCTAGGCGAGAATCTCCGTAGTCTTGCCGCTGCTCCATGGGTTCGCTTGAGTCTCGTTATCGATGCATTACGTAAGCGTGACGCCCTCCGTGAGAACTTTGTCAATGACGGCGACCCTCCCACTTGGGTTTGAGTTTGTCCTTCTTCTTCTCCGTAGTCGAGAACGAGCTCGCCAATATTGTAAGTTTTGCCCGCACTTCTCTGGTATCGCCAAGCTCGCTGCCGATAGAATGCGGAACGGGCTTTTGCGACATCACGCCTCCTCCGTGGCATCCAAATTATCCTGCTGATCTAACTTGGCTTCCTACTTTCAGACATGCGTACGCTGCGGGCTTAATCATGTATTATGTCGCAAGGTAATATCGCTTCGCGCCGCATACCATAAAAATGGTGTGTATCCGTGGTGCGATTTGGCGTGGTCCGAGCCCCAGAGTACGGAGTCGAAGCTCCTCCACCCAAAGGCATATCCGACTCGCCAAGGATCGCACTAGCCTGGGTTTGATACCGCCATAAAGAGACCATTTGCCCGCTTACCTGGCCATTAGTTTGTGGATGGTAGACGAAGCGTAATCAAGCTTGATGCCCATTTTTGCGCACTCAAGTTTTCACTTCGCCGGCTGTGAAATTTGAGCCATTATCGCGATGATGCTGTAGGGGACACCGTGACGTGTACGCACCCCGGATATGAAGTCTATTATCGGTCCGGATTCAGCCGCTTTGACTGGTTTAGCTTCTATCCATTTGGTGAATTTGTCCACCATGACCAATAGGTATTTCTTCTTATGGCTTCCCTTTAAGAGGTCCGACCATATCCAGCCCCTGCACCGCAAGGGGCCACATTATGGGGATTGTTTGAGAGCGTAGGGGCATGTGACTGATTGGCAAAGAGCTGGCAACCGACGAATGTTAGACAAGGTCTTGTGTGTCCGTCATCCGCCGGCCAATAGAAGCTTGTACGAAGGCCTTGCTGACTAATGCCCGAGTCACAAAGCAGCTCCGCCAGACGGCATGGATTTCGCCAAGAGCTGCCGCCTTCCTCTTCAAGATGCATCTTTGTAGCACTCCGTAGCGCTTTTGTTGTAGAGTTCCCTTCAGAGACTTTGTAAGCTTTAGAACGCCGACAATGCAGCGTGTTTCATTTTGGTCTTCGAGGAGCTCCTGCCTATTTAGGTAGGCCAAGAAAGGCTCGGTCCACGGGGCGATTACAGCCATGATTTCGTGGGCCGAGGACATTTTTTTGGGGGTAGAACCTCCGACTATGTCTGATGATTCGGAATCCGGGGGTGTATTTGGGTCCGTGCTAGTATTGCCGGAATCCCCTTCCCATACTACCGATGGCTTGAACAGCCGTTCCAAGAATATGTTAGGTGGGACAGGGTCACGTTTAGCGCCGATGCGAGCGAGGACATCCGCCACTTGATTGTTTTCTCGAGCCACATGGTGGAATTCGAGCCCCTCGAACCGAGCTGACATTTTGAGGACGGCATTACGGTAGGCCGCCATTTTCGGGTCCTTGGCATCAAAATCTCCATTTATCTATGATGTTGCGAGGTTCGAGTCCTCACAAGACTTCTAGGCATTGAATGCCCATAGAGACTACCATCCGAAGACTGCGCAATGAGCCTCATATTCGCCGCATTGTTGGAGTCTGTGTATAATATTTGAGGACGATCGACCGTGTCGCCGGTGGGAGATGTCAGACTACCTCGCCCCCAATCCGCCAGCATTTTAGAGCCGCCAAAGTGCATGATCCAGCTTTGAGTATGCGCCAGCATTTTAGGGAGTTCGGTCATCCATTCGCGACGAAGTCAGCCAACACTTGCATTTGATGGCCCGCCGTGGTTTGTACGCTATGTCGAACGGAAGGAGCTCAATATTCCACTTGGCAATCCGGCCCGTAGCATCGCGGTTATTTATTATGTTATTGAGTGGTACTTCGGAGGACACAGTACGAACACTCTTGAAAGTAGTGTCGTAGCTTCCTGGATGCCATGAACACCGCGTATGCTATTTTTTGATAGTGTGGGTATCGGGATTTGCATGGGATTAGCACCATGGACACGTAGTAGACCGCTTCGAGCGGTATTTGTATCCGCTGCCTCTCGCTCGGCAACGAAAGCAATCGTGTTTACGATTTTGATGCATTGCAGCTATGTACAACAGCATAGGTTCGCCGATATTCGGCGCTGTTAATACCGGATTACCGCCAATAAGGTCTTTATTTCATCCAATCCGCCGCTGCTGCCTCCGCCCATAATGGTGTTCGGCGCGCCCAAGAAGGCGATAAAGCGGTAGTGCCTTTTCTCCCAACATGGAGATAAAGCGGCTGAGAGCAGCCACGGACCCGGCTAGCTTTTGGATGTTCTTGAGGTCTGTTGGTATAGCCAACTATGACAGAGCTCGGATTTTGCCGGATTCGCCAATTCCTCTCGTTGGAAACGATGAAGCCGAGTAGCTTCCCGAGGGACGCCAAAATGCATTTTTCCGGATTCAGCTTGATGTCGATGTCCGGAGATTGTCGCATGTAAGCCTCAAGTCTTCTATTAGGGTTTCGACGTGTCTTATTTTTATGACCACGTCGTCCACGTATGCCTCCACTGTTTTGCCAAATTTTTTTCAGGCATGTTTGAATCATGCGTTGGTAGGTTGCGACGGCATTCTTAAGCCCGAAAGGCATAGTGTTGAAGCAAAAAAGGGCCATATGGCGTTATGAAAGCTGTTGCAGCTTGGTTAGACTCTGCCATCTTTATTTGATGGTATCCAGAGTATGCGTCGAGGAAACACAACGAAGTCGTGGTTCAGCTGTGGCATCGATGATTTGATCGATGCGAGGGAGGAAAGGGATCCTGGGGCAAGCCTTGTTGATGTCTTTGAAATCGATGCATAGGCGCCAGATTTATCCTTCTTGGCACCATCACCAAATTTGCCACCAATCCGGATGTCTCGATATCTCTGATAAATCCGCCTCGAGTAGCTTGGCTAACTCTTCCCCATTGCATGTCGCTTGGGCTCGAGAATCACCTTAGGGTCTGCTTGATCGGTTTATATCCTTTAGAATGTTGAGGCTGTGTTCGCCGCCTCATGGGATGCCCGACATGTCCAATGGGAGCCAAAGTAAATGTCCCACCTCTCGCAGAAGAAATCTCAGAGTGCGGCCAATCGCGGGCTCACCGTGTCCCGATGGAAGCTGTCTTCATGGGGTCCGCTGGTGGACCTCGAATTTTACTATCTCGCTCAGAGGTTTGAATGAGGTGGACTTGGGTCATTTGTCTAGTATCACGTTGTCCCTCGTCCACAAGGGGCCCGCAGGTTGTTAACTCTTCGCCGCTAGGGCTTCAGATAATGCTTCCAAGGCTAGAGCTGCGGTTTTATTTTCTACGAAAGCGCAACGTCCGGATCACCGCTAGAGTGATGATTCCTTTGGGTCCGTGCATTTTAAGCTTCATGTACCCATAATGGGGTACGGCTTGAAAGCTTGTAAACGCGTCCCCGCCTTAAAAGGGCGCGTATCCGCGCTAAAAGGAGCCACCGAATGTGATTTCTGACCTATAATTCTCCGGTACCAATACCACATCGAGTGTGATTTTTCCCACACACCACGCCCCGAGTAGGGATAATTCTCAAGGTCGTGCCGCTTTGTTCAATGCGGCTTCTATCAATCTCCATCTTGCTGAGTGTTTCTTCATAAATCAGATTTAATCCGCTCGCCGCCCATGAGTACCTTCGTGAGCCGAAGTCGCCTATGATCGGACTATGACCAGAGCGGCCGGTGCCCGGACAGCCCAAATTGATGTTCATCACCGCATTAAAAGTTATAGCAGTGTCGCTCCAAGGGTTTATTTTCGCCACACGGTAAATTTCAGCAGAAGCCACGAAGCTCGCTGGCGCCTTATTGTTTGAGGCGAAAGTCTCAAGACTGTTAGTACCAGACAGTTCGCCGGGCGGATGTTGTTCCGCTTTATGGCCCACAAGGAGATCTCGCCACTTTTTGCCACCGCCGAGTATCCAACATGCCTTAAGGATATGAGTAGGTGTTGTATCCGAGTACTATGGAGCTTACATGGCCCGTCGAGCCATTCTTCCAATACGGATCTCCGCTCGGCGTGGGCTTTGGTTTCTTAGTTGGGTCGACGACTTATGAGAGTTCGTCTGCTTAGTTCGCACAAAGGTTTTGGCGAGAGCAAGATTATCCCAAAATTCTGTTTGGGTCTTCCAAGCGCTTCCATCGCACAAGATTTCCGCATTATGGTTGCCAAATCCGCTGGCATACTATGTCGCGCGGCTTATAGCATTGAGGAGTCCTTCCTCCGCAGTTTTTGCGTAAAAGTGAGACCATGTCCTCTTCAAGGCAGCCCCGACCTTGTTAAGCTTAAGGAGGAATCGCCCAAGAGCGATGTACGGCTTCGGGCTCTTGCCCGATGAGGAGAGACAGTTTAGGCCTAGTTTAAAGTCCGGATTTTGATCCGATCTAACGCCCAAGGGCGCAGGCGGTCCCGAGCTAAACAGCTCAGGATCCGGGGTGCCCAATTTCTTCGCCCGATGTCTGATTCTAAGTCCGGACCTAGGTCAGGTTTTCCTTGAGCAGGTCTTTGGCTCAAGGAGTTCGGTGATCCGAACACAGCTTTTCCTCAAAGTTGAGGGGCAATCCGCGTGTGGTTCCTCCACTATCGCTATCTCATGGGTGGCCGACGGGGACCTGATGTCCCTTTGGTCGGGTTTAAGCCCAATCCAACCGTAGTCTCAGAAGCGACTTTCAGAGTATGGCGCGATCCAAGAGCTTTTTAAGGGAGGAGAGCTCCATTGGATCCATCTATTTGGCAAGTTCCGAAATGACGTGAAGGTTATGATTGATGACCCGAGAAGTCATCGTCGGCGCCACCGCCGATGGGGCGGCCATGATAAAGCCGCCGAGCCGAAGCGTCTGGCCTACAGCCAGAGCCCCCTCCGAAGTGATGTCGTCCTGGACAATGAGACGAGCCATCGAGCCTGACGGCAACGACACAGAGGAACTGATGTAGGGTAGAACCCTAGGAGGGATCTTTTCACACTTGGAGGGGGAAAAGGAGAGAAACAACAAGAACACAACAAGAACACAAAGAGGAAATCACTCCGACAATTCTCGATTACACATCCACTAGAGTAACAACACAAGATCCACAAGTCACAAACACAATCAAAGGAAAGATACAATGGCAAAGTTCATCCCAAATCCAAAGGAGATGGGGTCTTGGAGATAGTCTACTCCTTGAGGAGGTCTTGAAATCCACAAGGATTCTTCCCTAGGGGGTCTTGATTCCACAAGGGAATGTAGAAAGGAGAAAAGCTCACAAATATCTCATCTAATACTTTGCTAACCCTAAACAAGGTCTTTGGTACAGAATATATAGCCTAGGGGTCGAAGGAGAAGAAGTGGAGTCGAACGAGCCATCTCAGCCGGTCATCCTGGGAGGCCCGCAAGACGGGTAAGTTGGGCCTGGCAAGATGGGGGGCCCCTGCGGCGCTGTGTACATGCCCGCAGCAAGACGGGTGCTCCAAAGATCAACTCCTCGAGTAGCCCGCAAGCACGGGGTCTCGGGGCCTGTAGCAAGCACGGGTCGTGAAGGAAATATGCCCTAGAGGCAATAATAATGTTATTATTTATTTCTTATATCATGATAAATGTTTATTATTCATGCTAGAATTGTATTAACCGGAAACATAATACATGTGTGAATACATAAACCTACAGAGTGTCACTAGTATGCCTCTACTTGACTAGCTCGTTAATCAAAGATGGTTATGTTTCCTAACCATGAACAAGGAGTTGTTATTTGATTAACGGGATCACATCATTGGTTGAATGATCTGATTGACATGACCCATTCCATTAGCATAGCACCTGATCGTATAGTTTGTTGCTAGTGCTTTTCTTCATGACTTATACATGTTCCTATGACTATGAGATTATGCAACTCCTGCTTGCCCGAGGAACACTTTTGGTGCTACCAAACGCCACAACGAATCGGGTGATTATAAAGGTACATTACAGTGTCTCCAAGGTACATGTTGGGTTGGCATATTTCGAGATTAGGATTTGTCACTCCGATTGCTCTGGAGAGGTATCTCTCGGCCCTCTCGGTAATGCACATCACATAAGCCTTGCAAGCATTGCAACTAAATGTGTTAGTTGTGAGATGATGTATTACGGAACGAGAAAAGAGACTTGCCAAGAACGAGATTGAACTAGGTATTGATACCGACGATCAATCTCGCAAGTAACATACCGATGACAAAGGGAACAACGATGTTGTTATGCGGTCCGACCGATAAAGATCTTCAGAGAATATGTAGGAACCAATATGGGCATCCAGGTCCCGCTTATTGGTTATTGACCGAGAGGTGTCTCGGTCATGTCTACATAGTTCTCGAACCCGTAGGGTCCGCACGCTTAACGCTTCGATGATGCTTATTATGAGTTTATATGATATTGATGTACCAAGGTTGTTCGAGTCCCTGATGAGATCACGGACATGACGAGGAGTCTCAAATGGTCGAGACATAAAGATTGATATATTGAAGCCTATGTTTGATTCCGAATCACTCCGGTGAAATTGGGAATTTTACCGAGTACCGGGGTTACCGAACCTCCCGGGGGTCAATGGGCCTTGATGGGCCTTAGTGGAAAGGAGGAAAGGGCCCAAGTGCTGGTCAGACCTTCCCCTTCCCTAGTCCTATTAGGACTAGGAGAAGGGGTGCGCCTCTCTCCCTTCCCACTTGGCCAATCCTAGTTGGACTAGGATTGGGGGGAATCCTACCCCCGTGGGAGTAGGACTCCCAGCGCAGCCCTTGGTGGCCGCCAGCCCCTCCCCTTCCCTCCTTTATATACAGGGCAGAGGGCACCCCATGACACACAAGTTGATCATTGAGATCGCTCTCAGCCGCAGCGCGTGCCCCTTCCACCAAACTACACCTCGAATATACCGCTATGGAGCTTAGGCGAAGCCCCGCGCCGGTGGAACATCATCATCGCCACCACGCCGTCAGGTCGATTTAAACTCTCCTCAACACTCGGCTGGATCGGAGTTCGAGGGACGCCATCGAGCTGAACGGTGCAGAACTCGGAGGTGCCGTGACGCTCGTACTTGGATCGTTGGATCGGGAAGAAGTACGACTACTTCCTCTACGCTATGCCAACGCTCGCTGTTGGTCTACGAGGGTACGAGACAACACTCTCATCTCGCTGCTATGCATCACCATGGTCTTGCGTGATCGTAGGAAAATTTTTGAAATTACTACGCTCCCCAACAAAGGGCATCCGAGCCTGGTTTTATGCGCTGATGTCATATGCACGAGTAGAACACAAGTGAGTTGTGGGCGATACAAGTCATACTACCTACCAAAGATGTCATACTTTGGTTCAGCGGTATTGTGAGATGAAGCGCCCGACCGACATTACGCCAGACGCTTACGCGAGACTGGTTTCACCGCCGTGAGCACTCGCTGCTTAAAGGTGACCGGCGGTGTCTGCTCTCTCACTTTAGTTGAACTGAAAGGCTACGCCCGTCCTTGAGAAGGTTAAACGGAGTCTATTTGACGAAGTATCGCTGTGGTTTTGATGCGAGGTAAGAACGGTTCTTGCTCAGCCCGTAGCAGCCACGTAAAACTTGCAACAACAAAGTAGAGGACGCCTAACTTGTTTTTGCAGGCATGTTGTGATGTGATATGGTCAAGACGTGATGCTATATTTTATTGTATGAGATGATCATGTTTTGTAACCGAAGTTATCGGCAATCGGCAGGAGCCATATGGTTGTCGCTTATTGTATGAAATGCAACGCCATGTAATTGCTTTACTTTATCACTAAGGAGTAGCGATAGTCGAGAAGCAATAGTTGGCTAGACGACAACGATGCTACGATGGAGATCAAGGTGTCGCTACCGGTGACGATGGTGATCATGACGGTGCTTCGAGATGGAGATCACAAGCACAAGATGATGATGGCCATATCATATCACTTATATTGATTGCATGTGATGTTAATCCTTTATGCATCTTATTTTGCTTTGATTGACGGTAGCATTATAAGATGATCCCTTACTAAATTATCAAGAAGTGTTCTCCCGAGTATGCACCGCTATGAAAGTTCTTCGTGCCGAGACACCACGTGATGATCGGGTGTGATAGGCTCTACGCTCAAATACAACGGTGCAAAACAGTTGCACACGCGAATACTCAGGTTATACTTGACGAGCTATGCATATAAGATATGACCTCGAACACGGAGACCGAAGGTCGAGCGTGAATCATATAGTAGATATGATCAACATATTGATGTTCACCATTGAAACTACTCCATCACACGTGATGATCGGTCATGGTGTAGTTGATATGGATCACGCAATCACTTAGAGAATTGAGGATATTTTTCTAAGTGGGAGTTCTTAAGTAATATGATTAATTGAACTTAAATTTATCATGAACTTAGTACCGATAGTATCTTGCTTGTCTATGATGTGTAGATAGATGGCTCGTGCTGTTGTTCCGCTGAATTTTAATGCTCCTTGAGAAAGCAAAGTTGAAAGATGATGGTAGCAATTACACGGACTGGGTCCGAATTTGAGGATTATCCTTATTGCTGCATTGTAAGAATTACGCCCCGAAGCACCGTTAGGTGCCAGCCTGGTGTAAGGGCTGCGCCAGGTTGTGAACGCCCGCAAAGCAAAGTCGATGACTACTCTATAGTTCAAGTGCCATGCTTTACGGCTTAGAACCGACTTCAACGCTGCTTTGAACACCATGGAGCATATGAGATGTTCCAGAGTTGAAGTTAATATTCCAAGCGTAATGCCCGGATTGAGAGATATGAAGTTCCAATAAGTTCTATAGCTGTAAGATGGAGGAGAACGGTTCTCAAGGAGCATATACTCGTAATGTCCGGATATAACAATCACTTGATTCAACCGGAGTTAATCTTCCGGATGATTGCGCCATTGATGTAATTCTCCAATCATCGCCACCAAGCTACAAGAGCTTCGTGATGAACTATAATATGCAAGGGATGACCAAAACAATGCCCGAGCTCTTCGCGATGCCGAAAGTCATGGAGGTAGAAATCAAAAGGAGCATCAAGTGTTGATGGTTAACAAAACCACTAGTTTCAAGAAAAGGGCAAAGGAAAGAAAAGGAAACTTCAAAAGAGCGGCAAGCAAGTTGTCGATCAAGAGAAGAAACCCAAGTCTGGTCCTAAGCTCTGAAATCGAGTGCTTCTATTGCAAGCAGTGCTGGTCATCGAAGCGGAACTGCCCCAAGTATTTGGCGGATAAGAAGGATGGCAAGGTTAACAAAGGTATATGTGATATACATGTTATTGATGTGTACCTTACTAATACTCGCAGAGCACTGGTATTTGATACGGTTCTGCTAATATTTGCAACTCAAACAGGGCTACGGATTGCCAAGATTGGCTAAGGACGAGGTGACAATGCGCTGGGAAATGGTTCCAAAGTCGATGTGATCGCAATGGCACGCTACCTCTACATCTACCTTCGGATTAGTATTAGACCTAAATAATTGTTATTTAGTACCAGCGCTGAGCATGAACATTATATCTGGATCTTGTTTGATGCGAGACGGTTATTCATTTAAATCGAGAATAATGGTTGTTCTATTTATATGAATAATATCTTTTATGGTCATGCACCATTGAAGAATGGTTTGTTTTTACTTAATCTTGATAGTAGTGATACACATATTCATAATGTTGAAACCAAAAGATGCAGAGTTGATAATGATGGTGCAACTTATTTGTGGCAATCGCCGCTTAGGTCATATCGGTGTAAAGCGATGAAGAAACTCCATACCGATGGACTTTTGGAGTCACTTGATTATGAATCACTTGGCACTTATGTAACCGTGCCTTATGGGCAAGATGACTAAAACACCGCTCTCCGAACTATGGAGAGAGCAACAGATTTATTGGAAATCATACATACCGATGTATGTGGTCCAATGAATGTTGAGGCTCGTATGGATATCGTTATTTTCTCACCTTCACAGATGATTTGAGCAGATATGGGTATATCTACTTAATGAAACACAAGTCTGAAACATTTGAAAAGTTCAAAGAATTTCAGAGTGAAGTGGAAAATCATCGTAACAAGAAAATAAAGTTTCTACGATCTGATCGTGGAGGAGAATATTTGAGTTACGAAGTTTGGCCTACATTTGAAACAATGCGAATAGTTTCGAACTTACGCCACCGAACACCACAACGTAATGGTGTGTCCGAACGTCAGAATCGCATTTTATTAGATATGGTGCGATCTATGATGTCTCTTACTGATTTACCGCTATCGCTTTGGGGTTATGCTTTAGAGACGGCTACATTCACTTTAAATAGGGCACCATCTAAACTGCTGAGACGACGCCTTATGAACTGTGGTTTGGCAAGAAACCAAAGTTGTCGCTTTTGAAAGTTTGGGGCTGCGATGCTTATGTGAAAAGCTTCAACCTGATAAGCTCGAACCCAAATCGGAGAAATGTGTCTTCATAGGATACCCAAAGGAGACAGTTGGGTACACCTTCTATCACAGATCCAAGGCAAGATTTTTGTTGCTAAATTCGAAACTTTTTGAGAAAGAGTTTCACTAAAGAAGTGAGGGAGGAAAGTAGAACTTGATGAGATAATCAGATCTACTCCCTTATTGAGAAGTAGTACATCACGTAAAACAGTTTCGTGACACCTACACCAAATAGGAGGAAGCTAATGATGATGATCATGAAACTTCAGATCAAGTTTCTACAGTAACTTCAGAGATCAACCAGAGCAAGATCCGCACTGAGTGGTACGGTAATCCTATTTTGGAAGTCATGTTATCGAACATGATGAACCTACTAACTATGAAGAAGCGATGGTGAGCCCAGATTCCACAAAATGGCTTGAGGCCATGAAATCTGAGATGGGATCCATGTATGAGAACAAAGTATGGATTTTGGTTGACTTGCCCGATGATCGGCAAGCAATTGAGAATAAATGGATCTTCAAGAAGAAGACCGACGCTGATGGTAATGTTATCGTTTATAAAGCTCGACTTGTTGCAAAAGGTTTTCGACAAGTTCAAGGGATTGACTACGATGAGACCTTCTCACCAGAAGCGATGCTTAAGTCCGTCTCAATCATGTTAGCAATTGCCGATTTTATGATTATGAAATTTGGCAAATGGATGTTAAAACTGCATTCCTGAATGGATTTCGAAGAAGAGTTGTATATGATGCAACCGAAGGTTTTGTCGATCCAAAGGAGCTAACAAAGTGTGCAAGCTCCAATGATCCATTTATGGACTGGTGCAAGCCTCTCGAGTTGGAATAAACGCTTTGATAGTGTGATCAAAGATTTGGTTTTATATGCACTTTTGGAGAAGCCTCAGATTTACAAGAAAGTGAGTGGAGCTCAGAGCATTTCGATATTATATGTGGATGACATATTATTGATCGGAAATGATATAGAATTTCTGGATAGCATAAAGGATACTTGAATAAGAGTTTTCGATGAAAGACCTCGTGAAGCTGCTTACATATTGGGCATTAAGATCTATAGAGATAGATCAAGACGCTTAATAGGACTTTCACAAAGCACATACCTTGATAAAGTTTTGAAAAGTTCAAATGGATCGTGCAAAGAAAGGGTTCTTGCCGGTATTACAAGGTGTGAAGTTGAGTAAGACTCAATGCCCACCACCGCAGAAGATAGAGAGAAAATGAAAGATGTTCCTATGCTTCAGCCATAGGCTCTATCATGTATGCAATGCTGTGTACCAGACCTGATGTGTGCCTTGTCAGAAGTTTAGCAGCAGTACCAAAGTAATCCAGAGTGGATCATCGACAGCGGTCAAGAACATCCTTAAGTACTTGAGAAGAACTAAGGATATGTTTCTCATTTATGGCGGTGACAAAGAGCTCGTCAGAACGGTTACGCCGATGCAAGTTTTGACACCGATCCGGACGATTCTAAATCGCAAACCGGATACGATTTACATTAAACGGTGGAGCTGCCATTGGTGCAGTTCCAAACAAAGCGCCGCTATGGATCTACATGTGAAGTTGAGTACATAGCTGCTTCGAAGCAGCTAATGAAGGAGTCTCGATGAAGGAGTTCATAACCGATCTAGGTGTTGTACCTAGTGTATCGGGTCCAATGAAAATCTTTTGTGACAATATCGTGCAATTGCCTTGGCAAAGGAATCCAGATTTCACAAGAGAACCAAGCACATCAAAAGACGCCTAACTCCATCCGGATTTGGTCCGTGGGAGACATAGAGATATGCAAGATACATACGGATCTGAATGTTGCGCATCTGCTGACTAAGCCTCTTCCACGAGCAAAACATGATCAGCACCAAGACTCCATGGGTGTTAGAATCATTACCGTAATCTAGATTATTGACTCTAGTGCAAGTGGGAGATCAAGGAAATATGCCCTAGAGGCAATAATAATGTTATTATTTATTTCTTATATCATGATAAATGTTTATTATTCATGCTAGAATTGTATTAACCGAAACATAATACATGTGTGAATACATAAACCTACAGAGTGTCACTAGTATGCCTCTACTTGACTAGCTCGTTAATCAAAGATGGTTATGTTTCCTAACCATGAACAAGGAGTTGTTATTTGATTAACGGGATCACATCATTGGTTGAATGATCTGATTGACATGACCCATTCCATTAGCATAGCACCGATCGTATAGTTTGTTGCTAGTGCTTTTCTTCATGACTTATACATGTTCCTATGACTATGAGATTATGCAACTCCTGCTTGCCCGAGGAACACTTTGGTGCTACCAAACGCCACAACGAATCGGGTGATTATAAAGGTACATTACAGGTGTCTCCGAAGGTACATGTTGGGTTGGCATATTTCGAGATTAGGATTTGTCACTCCGATTGCTCGGAGAGGTATCTCTCGGCCCTCTCGGTAATGCACATCACATAAGCCTTGCAAGCATTGCAACTAAATGTGTTAGTTGTGAGATGATGTATTACGGAACGAGAAAAGAGACTTGCCAAGAACGAGATTGAACTAGGTATTGATACCGACGATCGAATCTCGCAAGTAACATACCGATGACAAAGGAACAACGATGTTGTTATGCGGTCCGACCGATAAAGATCTTCAGAGAATATGTAGGAACCAATATGGGCATCCAGGTCCCGCTTATTGGTTATTGACCGAGAGGTGTCTCGGTCATGTCTACATAGTTCTCGAACCCGTAGGGTCCGCACGCTTAACGCTTCGATGATGCTTATTATGAGTTTATATGATATTGATGTACCAAGGTTGTTCGAGTCCCGATGAGATCACGGACATGACGAGGAGTCTCAAATGGTCGAGACATAAAGATTGATATATTGAAGCCTATGTTTGATTCCGAATCACTCCGGTGAAATTGGGAATTTTACCGAGTACCGGGGTTACCGAACCTCCCGGGGTCAATGGGCCTTGATGGGCCTTAGTGGAAAGGAGGAAAGGGGCCCAAGTGCTGGTCAGACCTTCCCCTTCCCTAGTCCTATTAGGACTAGGAGAAGGGGTGGCGCCTCTCTCCCTTCCCACTTGGCCAATCCTAGTTGGACTAGGATTGGGGGGAATCTTACCCCCTGTGGGAGTAGGACTCCCAGCGCAGCCCTTGGTGGCCGCCAGCCCCTCCCTTCCCTCCTTTATATACAGGGCAGAGGGCACCCCATGACACACAAGTTGATCATTGAGATCGCTCTCAGCCGCAGCGCGTGCCCCTTCCACCAAACTACACCTCGAATATACCGCTATGAGCTTAGGCGAAGCCCCGCGCCGGTGGAACATCATCATCGCCACCACGCCGTCAGGTCGACGAAACTCTCCTCAACACTCGCTGGATCGGAGTTCGAGGGACGCCATCGAGCTGAACGTGCAGAACTCGGAGGTGCCGACGCTCGGTACTTGATCGGTTGGATCGGGAAGAAGTACGACTACTTCCGCTACGCTATGCCAACGCTCGCTGTGGTCTACGAGGGTACGAGACAACACTCTCATCTCGCTATGCATCACCATGGTCTTGCGTGATCGTAGGAAAATTTTTGAAATTACTACGCTCCCCAACATTGTGCTCAAAACCAATAACATTCAACTCAAGTTTAGTGACAAGCGTGCATATGCGTGAAAGTGCATCCACAACTACATTTTCCTTACCCTTAATGTACTTGATCACATATGGGAAAGATTCAATAAATTCACTCCATTTGGCATGACGCTTGTTCAACTTAGTTTGACCTTTTAAGTACTTAAGCGTTTCGTGGTCGGTATGTATGACAAACTCGTGAGGTCGAATATAATGTTCCCAAACATGTAGCACACGCACTAAAGCATACAATTCTTTGTCATAGATGGAGTAGTTAAGTTGAGAACCAGATAGTTTTTCGCTAAAATATGCAATGGTTCGTTTTTCTTGCATCAAAACTCCGCCAATTCTAGTACCGCTTGCATCACAATGAACCTCAAAAGTTTTGTCAAAATTGGGCAAAGCAAGAATCGGAGCATGAGTAAGCAAAGACTTGAGCTCATCAAAAGCGGTGGATTGTAAAGATCCCCAAACAAAGGGAGTATTCTTCTTACTTAAAGCATGCAAAGGAGCGGCAATAGTGCTAAAATCGTTCACAAAGCAACGATAAAAACCCACAAGACCAAGAAAGCTACGCACTTGTTGCAAATTGGTGGGTTGGGGCCAAGTTTTAATTGCTTCAATTTTAGATTCATGAACATGGACACCCTTGGAAGAGACAACAAAACCCAAGAAAACCACTTTGTCAACACCAAACGTGCATTTTTCAAGTTTGCATAAAGACGCTCTCATGTAAGGGTTTGCAAAACAGCCCTAACATGATCAAGATGCTCTTTCATGGTTTTGCTAAACACAAGAATATCGTCAAAGTAGATCACAACAAAGACTCCAATATAAGGGCGAAGCACATGATGCATAAGGCGCACGAAAGTACCTGGAGCCTCCGATAAACCCATAGGCATCACTAACCACTCATAAAAGCCAAATTTGGTTTTGAAAGCGGTTTTCCATTCATCACCCTCTTGAATGCGGATTTGATAATAGCCACTTTTAAGATCAATTTTTGAGAAAAAGTTGGCTCCACTAAGTTCATCAAGCATATCATCTAAGCGAGGAATGGGATACCTATAGCGAATGGTGATAGCATTTATAGGTCTACAATCGGAACATAAGCGGAAACTTCCATCGGATTTAGGCACAAGAATAACCGGAACGGCACAAGGGCTTAAGCTTTCACGTACATGACCGTTGTCCATGAGTCGTTGTACTTGCCGTTGAATCTCCTTAGTTTCTTCGGGGTTGACACGGTATGGAGCTTTGTTTGGAAGTGGCGCCCGGGATGAGGTCGATTCGATGCTCAATGCCTCAGAGAGGAGGTAGACCCGAGGTAGATCTTCGGGAAAACATCTTGAATTCCTGCAAAAGAGATTGAAACACTAAAGGTAGCTCGTGAGAGGTGTTAGTTTTTGGTTCTCCATCCTTGCACACAAGGACAAAATGCATCACACTTGATGGGTACTCACACACTTCTCTCATCTCACTTTTTGTGGCAAATAGGATGAGGTTTTTCTCTCTAGGCGAAGAGGCGCTCAAGTTTGGCTTGTGGCTCTCACTAACTTTTTGGTGGATCACTTTCTCACTCTTCTCTCCATGATGGGTGGCTTGCTTGTCGGCTATCACTTGACTAGGAGACATAGGTCGTAGCACATACTCCTTCCCTTTCATCTTGAAGCTATAGTGATTGGTACGCCCATTGTGGATGACACCACGGTCGAATTGCCATGGTTGACCAAGAAGGAGGTGCCAAACGGTCATTGGGACCACATCACACTCCAAAGTGTCCTCATATGCACCAATTTTGAAGGAGACTTGGACAGTATGCTCGATTCGTATAGTGCCGGAGTCGCTTAGCCATTGAACCTTGTAGGGGTGCGGGTGCTTCCTCTTGACCAATTGGAGCTTGGAGCATAGTTCCTCACTTGCTAAGTTGTGGCAACTACCCCCATCGATGATGACCTTGACGGACCTTCCATTGATGTCGGCCTTTGTATGGAAGATGTGGCATCGTTGGTCTTCGTCTTGTTGAAGTTGAAGAGTCAAGACCTTGGAGACAACAAGAGCGGAACTTGAATCTACAGCATAAAAGACATGATCATCTTCGTCTTCATTGTTCACTTGTCGGTGCATGGCCACTTGCTCAAGGGCTTCCATTTCTCCTTCACTCATGGAGTCATAGGTGCCGTCGTCGTTGAAGATCATGGTGCACTTGTTTGTGCACTCAAAGGACTATGGCCTCAGCCGCCGTAAGTGAAACACTTGAAGGAGCTTGTCTTGACGGTCTCATCGGTCGGAGTAGAGGACGAAGCACGCGGCTTGAAGTTGCTTGAAGTAGGAGGATGACGACTTGAACTTGTCGAAGTTTTCTTGTAACTTGACTTGTCGCCGGTACTTGGTGAGGCTCTAGTTGATGTAGGAGTTGCCGAGTCGCGGGAGCTTGATAAGAGGAGCCGAGGTCTTGGACGAGTACTTGGCGATTTGATGTCATCTTGGACTTGTCGCCGCCTTGGTCACTTGATGAACTAGCTCGAGGAGGTTTGAGTATGGTTGGAAGTCGGCAATCCGCTTGATTGGATGGTTGAGGCCGCTCAAGAAGCGTGCCATTGTTTGCTCGCCATCTTCCTTGACATTGGCTCGTATCATGGCAATCTCCATTTCTTGGTAGTATTCTTCCACCGCCTTCGTGGTTTTGTTTGAGAAGTTGCAACTTCTTGAAGAGATCACGATTGTAGTGAGTAGGCACGAAACGAGCTCTCATGACATCCTTCATAGTCGCCCGTTGTCATTGGTGGCTCCCTCTTGTACGCCGTCGCCAATCACTTGTTCCCACCAAATGAGAACATAGTCTTGGAACTCGAGTGATGCCATAGCGATCTTCTTCTCTTCATCGTAGTTGTGCAACCGAATATTTTGTCGACCTTCAATGCCCATGAGAGGTACTCTTCGGGTCATTGCTTCCGCTGAACTTGGGCATGGTGAACTTTAGCTTGTCAGAAGCGGAGTTCTTCGTCAAGTAGCGGTTTTGATGTCGCTTTGTCATGGAGGAGGATCTCAAATGCTCGCTCTCGAGATGTCGCCTTGGCGTGGAGAAAGTCCATGGTCCACTTGCTCTTGTTGAACTTGAGGTTGAGGAGGAGCTTGACGAGCTTGTGGAGTAGCTTGAGGAACTTGACGTTGCACGCGTGATTGGTAGTTCCTCTCGTGGATTTCTTCTCGAAGGGCTTCCTCTTGATTGCGCCGTTCGCGATTACGGTTGGCGATGGCTCGACTTGATTCTTGAAGGGCACGTTGCGCCTCAAGAGCTTGCGCTTCTCGTTGTTGTTGTTGAAGACGTTGAGCCTCGGTGTCTTGCTCTTCTTGGTGTAGTCGTGCTCGTTCTTCCTCTTGGCGCCGTAGTCGTTATCGTTCTTGAGCTTGAGCAAAAGCGTCCTGGTTTGAACGCAGACGAGGAACTTGCTCATCGACTTGCTCGTGTGAATGCTTGGCGGAAGTGGATTTCGGATGCATGACGGTCTTGACGCGCGCTCGTCAAGAGTGTTCGATGACGGTGTACTTGAGCCGGAGAAGGTGTCGTCAGAGTGTCGACTTGAGTGGCTCCGTCTTGAGTAGGAAGAAGTTGAAGGAGGCTGGTTGACCAACAAAGCACGTATCTCGTCCATTCTTGCATCGTTCTCTTGCTTGTGCGCGTCGAGCTTGTTGTCGAAGTAGTCTCGTCTATGTTGCTTGGAGAGTCGCAAGTCGGTGGCGAGGTTGTCGACGCGGTCGTTCATGGCTTGTTGCTCTTGATGTAGCGCCCATTGTGCACCAAAGAGGTGGCTCTTGGTGATGAACGATGACATGTCGTCGTCTTGCTCGATGAAGAGTGGGTTGGTAGAGGTACTTGGCCTATCCATCATATGAAAGTGGTGGTGAGTAGGAAAATGAGAGAACAAAACCAAAGTTACCTTTTCCAAAAATTGTGGAGGCAACAAGTACGATCCAACGTGATGTTACAATAGGGGAATTGGTACCTGGAAATGTTTCTCACACCTACAAGTAAATGGTCTATGGAGGAGCTCGGTTAGGATGGTGGCAAAAATTTCAAGCAAATGTTAGTCAAGATATCGATAAAGTTGAGAAGATTCACAAGTAGCAAGTAAGACAAATAGATCAAACCCAATGATATCACTAGGAACACACACACGGAAGATAAATGGGATCTGCACAACCAAGGGGTGAGCTCAAATGTGCAACCACGGAAAATGCTCTTGTTGTGCGAATACTAGAGAGACGCTAGCTCGATTGCACTAATGGGCTAGATACGCTAGTGCACCAACCTAATAGAGAAACCGGTCGTCTCACAATCCCAAGTATGCTTATGTATGTAATGACCAAGATGATGCACGTATGCTAAGAGGCTCGATGCTATTGCTTATAAGCTCTTTGCTTCTCTTCTCTTTTGCTTAAAAGCTTTTTTTTACTATGGCACGAAGCTTGATGTACGAGCCACACAACGAGGTAACAAGTATCAAATGCACGGGATGGATGGAACACTAAATGGTGCACTAAGGCGTGGCCCGGCAATACTCAACAAGCTAGTATCGATGGGTAAGCTACGCAAAAGGGCTCGAAGCTATCAAGTTAATGGCAAGGGGGGTACAAAGCGTCGTCGAGGTTACCATCCTTGCTTATGGTATAGATGGAGACCGATGTGTTTTTCGAGTCGATGATTGCTTGGCGGTGATGTTGATGTCCAAATGCGCCTAAGTAGCCGAAACACCTTAGGACACAAGAGAAACCGTGGTCCGAAACTCAAACAAACACATGGAGTGGTGCGGAAGAACTCAAGAGGTGGTGGGGAACCGAAAAGATGAAAAATGAAACTGGCCGAACCTCCCGGATAGCCCATGCGCGACGGGTAAGTGAGGCCTGTGCACGGGTCTAGAGGGCCCGTGTGTACGGGTGTTCTGGGAGCGCAAGAACAGCTTGGGATCCGAGGGGATTTTCAAAGTTGAGGTCAAAATCGAGGATTTGGGGGGGGGGGGGAAGATGGTGTGGGGTAGATCCACTTACCAAACACCAAATTCGTGGATCAAAACAACCAAATCTCACAAGATCAAACAAATTGCAAGAAAATTTTTGGGGCTATTTTTGGTGGGGATTTTCGGATTAGGACAAAAAACAACGAAATCAAGCTAGAAAGTGGAAGGTAGGGACTCCAAGATGTGAATCAACGTGGCTCATGATACCAAGATGATGTAGGGTAGAACCCTAGGAGGGATCTTTTCACACTTGGAGGGGGAAAAGGAGAGAAACAATAAGAACACAACAAGAACACAAAGAGGAAATCACTCCAACAATTCCCGATTACACATCCACTAGAGTAACAACACAAGATCCACAAGTCACAAACACAATCAAAGGAAAGATACAATGGCAAAGTTCATCCCAAATCCAAAGGAGATGGGGTCTTGGAGATAGTCTACTCCTTGAGGAGGTCTTGAACTACAAGGATTCTTCCCTAGGTGGTCTTGATTCCACAAGGAAGGTAGAAAGGAGCAAAGCTCACAAATATCTCATCTAATACTTTGCTAACCCTAAACAAGGTCTTTGGTACGGAATATATAGCCTAGGGGTCGAAGAGAAGAAGTGGAGTCAAGGAGCCATCTCATCCGCCATCTCGGGAGGCCCGCAAGACGGGTAAGTTGGGTCCGTGCACGGGTGCTCCAACATTAACTCCTCAAGAGTCTGCAAGCGCACGGGTCGCCTCGAGCTTCCCTGCAGCCGTTGTTGCCCTTGTTCTTTGTTCACGTGGCCTCGGGTAGTCCTCCTCTCCTTGGTGATGCTCCCGAGTGTCTTGGTGATGTTCCTCTTCATACCTAAGGAGGCATAGCACATTATGGTGAGGTAGTAAACATGTTCCACTCGTGTCCATATGCAAATCTAGTAGGAAGGAGTTCACCTCGGTTTCTAAAGCACGTGCTCTTGCTCTTGTCATCGGTCCACGTGGGGCTTGATGTGTTGGTGTAGAGTCCATGGGGATGATGGAAGGATGCTCTGCATCAGGAACTCTCAATGAAAGCACCAATGTCGGTGTCAAAACTGGCGGATCTCGGGTAGGGGGTCCCGATCTGCAAGGCCAAGGCTGATGGTAACAGAAGCAAGGGACACAGATGTTTACCTGTGTTCGGCCCTCTCGATGGAGGTAAAACCCTACTTCCCGCTTGATTAATATTGATGATATGGGTAGTACAAGAGTAGATCTACCACGAGATCGTAGAGGCTAAAGCCTAGGAGCTAGCCTATGATGGTATGATTGTAATTGTGATCGGCCTTCTAAGGACCAACCTCTCCGGTTTATATAGACACCGGAGAGGGCTAGGGTTTACATGGAGTCGGTTACAAGGAAGGAAACATAATATCCGGATCGCCAAGCTTGCCTTCCACGCCAAGGAAAGTCCCATCCGGACACGGGCCGAAATCTTGAGTCTTGTATCTTCACGCTTCAATAGTCTGGACGTTGTACACAGTCCCGCTGTCCGGATACCCCTTAATCCAGGACTCCCTCAGCGAGCGCGGGTGGTAGCGGGCATGTGCGGCGGCACGAGCGGTGTCAGTGGGAGCGGCAGCAGCTCCCGACGAGCTGCAGCAAGCAGCGCAGCATGCGAGAGGAGGAGCACGACGCGACCCTGGGCAGCAGCGGCCCACGGGCGCGCGCGGAGCAGCGGGTGGGCGGTGGTGATCTCATGGCAATGGCAGAAATGGTGCTAGGGGTGCGAGGAAGCTATCTAGCAGAGGGGGCGGGAGTGGAGGCTCACCGCGAGACATGTAGGGGCTCATGGGAGTCGGGGTGGTCGGAGTCGAGGAGTGGACGTCGAGGCAGGGGCGTCATCGGTCGAAGGGGATCGACGCGGACAGCATTGCTCGCGCCCCTCGGCCTCGATCCAGTGGCGCCGGAGATGTAGACGAAGCCGACGGGGCTTCTGGACATAACGGTGCAGCGAGCGGTGGCCGGTGTCCGCGAGGCCGCAACGGTCACGGTGGCGGCGGCGGCGGTGTGGGTGCCAAATCAAGAGGAGGGAAAGCGAGCGAGAGTGGAGAGGGCCGAGTGGAGATGCTAGGGTTCGAGGGCCGTTCTTATAGCACGAGGGAGACGACGGATGGCCGGCGCGTATGCGTCGCCGGCAATGGCGCCGGTGGATGAGCGCCACGTCCACCCCTGCTTCTGTAGCTCGAGATGGGGGGCAAGTGGGGTATGGGTTGGGCCGAAAGTGCTCTGTGGCCACTAGGGCCCTGACGCACAGTAATGAGTCAGGGCATTTTCTATTTTCCTTTTATGCATTTAAGTTAGCTATTGTTTCGTATTAATTTGAGTGACAAAATGAATTTAGTCAATCATGAAATCTGGCACACAATTCAAGACCAACATTGTGGTGTTGCATAAAAAGTTTTAGAGCCAACGGAATTGTTCAAGCATTTTTAGAAATTGAATAGGTCAATTAATAGGCTGTTGGGCCACTTTATATTGCCCTAGGGATTAAAGGAGAGCCAAATGATGTTGGTTGCAACATGATAGTTAGCCAGTGAATATTTGCAACCGTATGAACATTTTTTTTTGACATTTGAGAACTTTATTTTTTTTGACTTTATTCTAAATTTGAAATTTGAACTGGGTTTCGAACCAACGCGAGTTTATCAACGGTAGCCGAGGTGACATGCCCTCATTAGTAGAGGTTCACTATAGCTTAATTATCCAGGCGTCACAATTCTCCTCTACTACAAGAAATCTCGTCCCGAGATTTAGTAGGTAGAAGGAAATAAGATAGGGTATTCATCTCGAAGACGATCCTCGATTTCCCAAGTGGCTTCATCTTCAGAATGATTTGACCACTGGATTTAACGAAATTGGATAGCCCTCAGACGGGTGTGACGTTCAGCTAGAACGAGAACGCAGATCGGATGCTCTCTGTAAGTGAGATCATCTTGCAGGGGTTGAGCTTTATAAGCCATGTGGTTGTTGCAATAAGACTTGCGACGCAGGGCATCGACCATGACAATAACATTGATAGGGGTATATGGAATACCATAGTTATAGTCCGTGATTGTTTCCATACATCATTGTTGACTGAGATCCTGATCTAGTTGAGTAAACAAATACTTTAGACTTAATGATCGATGAAGATCACGCAACGATTATCAAAAGGAAATGCCAGCACAAATTATGTGCAAATTTAACTGCAGCAAGTTCAAGGTCATGAACTGGGTAGTTCTTCTGGAAAGATACCTTGGAATTCACAAACGACTGGAGCGTTTTCAATTCTCACAAGAGGAGAAGCATATAACGCATTCAAGGAATAAATCCGGGCTTCGGCATTACGAACAAGATGAGCATGGTAGCTTACTATCTCACTCGAAGGATGTACTAGATGAACGGTTTTAGTTGCTCTATCATAGAGCGGTATTTGCTTTCAACCATTCCATTCCCAGGATGAGGTCGATATTGGACGACTTCACAACAATGGGGAAACATGGAATTCCAGCCCTTCAATTCCAACAGGGACGTTGTGACTAACCATGGTGGTTCGACATTGGTCTGTGGAATGCAACTTGGAATTCCGGCCAAGTGATGGCAGTTCCAACAGGTAAGGAACGCCGGTGGCTGTCCCACCATTGAGCAGCGGGACCTTTCAGGTAATAAGCCGTGAAGGTGACATAGTTGGCAGGGGCTACATCAGCAGACTTCAACTCGAAAGTGATGTCACGGAGCCAGTCATCAGCATCAAGGGGGCGAGTTAAGTTGCGGTAGGTGACAGGGTTGAGACGCGCAAAGTCTTGCAGAGTCACTGGAGCTGGTTGTTGATTCATATTGGGGCGTGGGAACTGAGCCATGACTCGTACCATGAACTGGCGATTCAACATCAAATTGTTGTATCATTCTAGCAATGTATTCGGGAGGTGGTGGGTTGTCGCCACCATGGTCACGACCAACAGTTCTATCCATCCTACTTAAATACAACACGGGGTTTCTTAGCAAGGGGTGGAGCAAGTGTAAGGAGTCATTCATGATGTAATCAGAACAATGAGCAAAGGCGCAGTATGTACAAGGCGGTAGTCATTAAAGACATACCGATACATATGTGAGGCCAATTACATGTTGTCCATAAGAGTTCAGACAGGAGAAACATCACAGACATACTAGATGACACGTGTGAACACAATGGAGTGATTCAACAACGGGACATAGCAAAGGCTACATCAAGGTTGGAGAAAATCTCTGGAGCGAGGGATTTGCAAGGGACGACGCAGGGTGCCCTCAATAAAAGGATCCTGCGGCCCGTGAACAATGTGAAGCAGATCCAGGCTCCCAATTCAAGAAAGGTGTAATACAAATCTCTGGATGGATGTGATCACGAGAACCTAGGATAGAGTTAGCAAAATCATTTAACCCGAATAGAAGAGAGATCAGAGTCCCAGAGTAAAGACGAGGAATAAAATATCCTAATACCACCCAATTGGCGACGTGGGCCTGTAAGCCACACAGCCATGTTAGTAAATCAGTTTTTCAAAGACTAGACTCAACTTCGGCCAAGGAGTTGGAAAGGGGGTTCCTACATGTCAGATTTCGGGTTCCGGCAGACCCTCTAGGTTCGAACTCTGGGGTGCACGCGGAGATCTCACCCCCTACCTACCTGCACCTCGTCGCCTCGCTAGGATCTAAAACTACACGAAGAGCAACACAAGGGACACAAGGTTTATATCGTTCGGGCCACCATTGTGGTGTAACACCCTACTCCAAAGGTGTGGTGTGGTGGATTGCCTCAATGATGATGAATAAGACAAGGAAGAACAGCCTCATGAGGGTCTGTTCTTGGCTGGTGCGATGAACTGCTAGGGGAGTTCATCGCTCTCTCTCTCTCTCTCTCTCTCTCTCTCTCTAGATTGCTTGACCTCCTCTGCTCTGCATTCCGGATCCTTCCCGCCTCTCTCTCTCTGTGGTGGCTAGCTCTACTTATAGGCAGGAGCCTGGCCTCTTCCCAAATATGGAGCGGAAGGGCGCCAACAATCGCCATTTTGAAGGGGAACATCTAGTACACTTATCCCGACTAAAGTTGGTCCTCGCCGCCAAACGCCTCGATGGTGACTGCCGGTGTCATAACCGCTAATCTCGGTAGGGGGTCCCGAATCGTGCGCCTAGGCGGATGGTAACAGGAGACAAGGGACACGATGTTTTTACCCAGGTTCGGGCCCTCTCGATGGATGTAATACCCTACCCTGCTCGATTAATATTGATGATATGGGTAGTACAAGAGTAGATCTACCACGAGATCAAGGAGGCTAAACCCTAGAAGCTAGCCTATGGTATGATTGTTGTTCGTCCCACGGACTAAAACCTCCGGTTTATATAGACACCGGATAGGTTAGGGTTACACGAGTCGGTTACAATGGCAGGAGATCTACATATCCAGACGCCAAGCTTGCCTTCCACGCCAAGGAAAGTCCCATCCGGACACGCTACTAAGTCTTCAATCTTGTATCTTCATAGTCTTGGAGTCCGCCGGACGATAGTCCGCTATCCGGACACCCCTAGTCCGGGACTCCTCAAGAGCTCCCAACCAGGCTTCAATGATGACGAGTCCGCGCGATATTGTCTTCGCATTGCAAGGCGGGTTCCTCCTCCGAATACTTCATAGAAGGTTTTCAACACAAGGATAGTGTCCGCTCGCAAAACAAGTTCCACATACCACCGTAGAGAGAATAATTTTGCACAGATCTGCCGACGCACTCGCGGCATGACATCACACCACGGCCAGGCCTTTATATGAATCGCTTTTCTGCTCCGCCTCGGCGCGTTTAGCGGGCGGTTTCTTGGCATGCCTTATCAAAGCATAGATCGTGCCCCTTATTCCGGGATTATCATCAATATGGACGTAGGTAACCCATCCGCGCCATTGATTACGGCGCTTGGGAAATAAGCGAGTTTTACCATGTCGGTGGGGACGATAGCCATCCGTCCATATAAGGGATAAGGATCCACCTTTTCACCCACGCCTTCTTCCTCCTTTGCTTATCCATTTTCGCAAGACTCGAGCTCCAAATACTAAGTCCGCACATCCCACCTCAACCTTCTCCAACCATGTCGAGCGGAGGCAGGTGGATGGCCTCCTCCGCCACGGAGGGGCATATCACAAGATCAAGGGAGGCCGGATACTTGTCCGGCGACATCACAAGACAGCTGCCCGATGCGGGCAGCTTATTCCAACCCCCGGCCCCATGAGAGGGTGGTGTTTCTCCCCACTTCCTCCACGGACTAGGTTTTCCACTTCACCCATTTGTCCGGGGCTCATGTTCTACTACGGCCTGGACTTCCACGACCTGGCCCAATTTCATCCTCAACATCTCGGCGCTTATCGTCAGGTAGCGAGGCCTTCCTCTCGCATCCAGCCCCACTTCGCTTATGGCTGAAGATCTTCAACGTCCGCCGAAGGTAGTGGGCGGCCGCTGCGCGAGTGCGGAGGCGCCATGGTTGGCAAGATGGCCAAAGTTCCATGGCTCGAGGGCGCCTTCGTGGAGACAATAAAGGGTGGCAATCGGGTGGTTCTACATCACCGAGCCACGTGACTCCGAATGGGTGGCGGCCCCAATTTAGATCTGGCTTCCCACACGGTTCTCGCTATGGAAAGAGACGGGCCGGCGTGGGGAATTCGAAGAGCTATCCGGACTCCAAACATGCGTCCAAAACTCGATGGACAAGAATCTCGTGCTTGTCGACGTAATCCGTGATGCTCATCCGCCGGATTCTCCCCGCCAACAACGGGCCTTCAATTTGTGGGAGTTCGATCCGCACAAGACCAACCTTGAGCCGGCTCTTTGACACTACGCACGAAGACGCCTCGAAGGTGTTGTTCAAGGGCGCTGAAGCCCCAAAGATCCGCTAACAAAGATCGCGGATACAGCTCGCGCGCCAAGCCGGCGAGGTAAGTTATTTTACCCTTTACGGACTCTGCTTTCATAGATTGACTCTAGGTGGGATCTAAAACTCCCTAATCTTTGACAGACTGGTGAAGACGTCCGGACAAATTAATTGTCCGCTCTTTTGCCGAAGACCCGAGAGGACGCCTGATTGACGGGGGCTGCTGGCCCGGCGCCGCATGTGGTGCCGGAGAAGAAGGCTAAGAAGGAGGCCACGGAACTCAAGGAGCTCCCGACGCCAGTGCCGCCGATTCGATGCGTAATCTTCTCCCGAGGAGGAAGAAGAAGAAGTTCCTCCCCCAGCGGGGGAGGAGAAGAAAAGGAAGGCCGCCCCAACTGGGGAGGCCGGAGGGTCCAAGAAGGGAAGAACCCTTCCTCCGGATTTCTCCACCAACATCGACGACGACGAGGAGGATTGGCCTACAAGGGCCAAGCCCCTGGCGAGATCGTAAGTGTCCCGATACCCATGGCTTTTTATTATCGCAGAGTGTTCTCTAATGTCGAACAACCGTGCAGCCCGCCCAAGGGCGAGTTCGCTGATTCATCGAGCGGGTCCCTGGGCTCGTCGGAAATGGAGAGTACTTCGCTTCCGACCGCCTCCTCGCCTCACGCTGCGGACGACGTCGCGGTGGGGCCCCAAGGGGGGCTTGGTCAAGAGGAGGTAGCGCAGGAGGTGCCACAAGGCAACCTCCCGGACTCCAGGCGCGCGGGGGGCAAAACCCCCAGGGCCTCTAAGCCCGACCCTCGTCCGGACTCTATGCCGGAACCATCAGCGGTTCCGAAGTCCGGCCAGCGGATCCTTCGCAAGAAGGGTAAGACGCTGGTGTCCTCCGTCCAACCGGAGGCACCGGATAGCTTACTGCAGGCACTTAACAGCGCTTCCATCGAGGAGGAGCACCGCACTGTTATGAGTGCGGTGATCCGGATAGTTCAGTCCACCAAGAGCGGACTGACCAAAGCCTGTACCAGCCTTCTAACAGGCTTTGAGGTAAGTTTAGAATATGTAAAAATATTACAGCATAGACAGAGCCTCGATGCTTAGTTCGATGTTCGTAAAGAAAAGCCGGACTAAGGATCTAAAAGATATATGCAGGAGTCTAACATAAGTATGTCAATATGGGAATGCAGGCTGCGCCGCCGACCTCTGCGCCAAGACCGATCATGGAGGTCAATGCATTGAAGCAGTAACCTCGAGCGGTCCGAGAACGAGCTCGGACAAGCCAAGAAGCAGCTCGAGGACAAGGAAGGTAAGTAATACCTTATTAAAGAAATACCTTATAGAAAAGGTTTTGGTTGCAAAAATAACAGAATAACTTGGGTACTACAGGCCACGAACGAGGTGGCGACCACGAAGGAAGCGGTGTCCATGGCTAAAACAAAGCGGCATGAACGCACCGAGCGAGAGAAAGGGAGGCGAGCTGGCCAAGGTGCGGCAAGAGCTCCAAGCTCGTGGAAAAACACGAGGGTTTGGAGCGTGACTCGAAGACTCGAGAGTCCGAGCTCGCCTCGGCTCTTGAGAGTGCCAAAGCTGCTAAGGCCGAGGCCCAAAAAGCCCTCCAAGGAATTGAGTCGTTGAAGAAGATAGCGGCAGGTAAGGCATTCTTTATGCAAAGCAAGCATTTGAAAGTGAATTACCTATTACTTACCCGGATTCGGAGCTCTCCAAGAGCATTCGCAGATTTGCCCCGTAGTTTGTCTGATGATGCCGCATTCTACCGCGCCAAGGAGGGGAGCTCGACGGAAAAGGTGTTCTGGTCTCAGTATGCTGAGGCCGGACAGCCGGTGCCCCTGAGCGACCAGCTGAAGCAGCTGGTCGAGCTCCACAAGGTCGCCGAACAGGCCATGAAGGGCCTTATAGCGCGGTTGTGGCCATTGGAGGCCATGCCCGGGAGCTACTTCGGCTTGGTGCAGCGGCTGGTGGATGCCTGTCCACGGATTGAAGTCATCAAGCGCTCCGTTTGCATTGAAGGTGTCCGTCGGGCCCTTGCCCATGCTAAAGTGCACTGGGGCAAGCTGGATGCGGAGAAGCTTGTGACGGACGGGCCACCGAAGGGCCATGAGCATCGCACGCCCGAAATGTACTATGAGGGCCTCCTGAAGGGTGCCCGCCGAATAGCGGATGAGTGCTCCAAAGATGTGACTTTTGAATAGGCTAGCATTTGTTGTCCTGTACGCTGAAAACTTGTTCATATGCGCTAAGCAACGCTTGTTAATTTAAAATATTACCTTCTGTGTGGCCGTTAATCAAATTTGAGAGATGGCAAGTCGTTGGCTTCAGCCCCCATGCCACGAGTGCTGGGGTGTTCGGGATAAACTTGAGCACTCTTGTTCCCATTCTTGGGTCCATATAGGGAGGTGCTCAACACAACGAACAAGGCAACCGGACTTATAATGCTTGAACACTCTCACTTAGCCATAGAATTCTATAATTTTAAATTTCGGCGAAGCCCCTAGTATTCGGAAGACCGAGTTCGGGCGCTATCCACGCCTTTGGCCGAACAATTCGGTTCCTCGCCTAAGCGCATAAGTCTTTAGGGACCCAAAAACCTCTCGAACAGCGATCGCTCTCGCCCTATCATGACGGTTAGTTTTAGCTTTCCATTGAGGTGCTCAACCCAGCTCAACTGGGCACAATCGCAGTGGTTCTCCGGTGCTACCTTAGCCGATATAACGGAACGTAAGGTACCAAAACACGGAGCCGGGCAAACCCAACTATTGACCCAAGACATGATTCGAGCCGATTCATATAATGTTATAAGTTCGGGTGCCCCACTTGTGAAAGTGTTCGACTTATCACACCATAATTTTGGGATACTTAAGCCCTCGGTGTATTGGCCGCACTAAAGTGTACGGTTGCAACATGTCATGAAATGAACATATGTATAGATAAAGCAAGTAGTGCAATAATAAGCAAAAGCTATGTATTGTTTATTCAAAAAAGTACTGCAATGAAAGCGAACGATACAAATAGTGCTATAAGCAAGGGATGGGACTATCTAACATGTCCTCTCCGGGTAAGCTGCGGGATGGTATGTAAAACAGGTATAATGCTCGTAATAGAGACCACCTGAACATTCGACGTGGCTTTCCGCTTCCCTGGCTGTTGCATCATGAGTTCGGCGATTCAAGTGCCGGACAGGACTTCTCAAAGACGGAGTCTTGAAAGTAAGAAAAAAGGAAGAAAAAAGGAAAAAAGAAAAAGAATGACACAATCGGGAGCCCCTGGTGCGGTCGAGCCGCATTCTTGGCGTGCCGTGGTCTTTCCCCTCCCCATATGCCCATGGTATCTCCAGAGCGTAATTATGTACGCGTAATACTAGCTTCGAGATTTCGCGAGGGCGGGGGTTGGGGTCGGATTGCTACGCGTGCTTGAATCGTGCCAGGAGGTCATGTTGTAGGTTACTCCGGGCGCGCTTGACAGTGTCCGGACGCTTAGTGGCCGGACTCGAGAATTGTTGTGAGAGGCTGCTTTGTACCTCCGCCATGAGGGCCGCCGTGTGCTCCTCCGTTCGGAGAGCGCGTTCGGTGTTTCCATTGACCGTGATTACTCCTCGAGGGCCTCGCATCTTGAGCTTGAGGTATGCGTAGTGCGGCACCGCATTGAACTTTGCAAATGCGGTTCGTCCGAAAGCGGCATGATAGCCGCTGCGGAATGGGACGATGTCGAAATTAACTCTTTGCTTCGAAGTTATCCGGGATCCAAGACCACTTGAGTGTAACCGAGCCCGCATAACTGGCCTCTACACGGTATGACGCCTTTAAAGGTCGTCTTTGTAGGTTTAATCCTTGAGGGTCTATGCCCATTTTGCGACCGTATCTTGATAAAGCAGGTTCAGGCTGCTACCGCCGTCCATCGGGACTCGGTGAGGTGAAATCCGTCAATAATTGGGTCAAGAACCAATGCGCGGCCGCCGTGACGGATGCTAGTGGGTGGTCCTTCGATCGAAGCTGATCGGGCAGGAAGACCATGGGTTGAACTTCGGGGCTACTGGCTCCATCGCATATACGTCCCTTAGTGCATGCTTCCGCTCCCTTTTGGGTATGTGGGTTGCGTATATCATGTTCACCGTCCGCACTTGTGTAGGAAAACCCTTCTGACCTCTATTGTTCGGCGGCTAGGGCTCTTCCTCGTCATCGCTATGCAGCCCCTTGTCATTGAGTTCGGCACTTAACTTGCCTGCTTGGTTGAACACCCAACAATCCCTGTTGGTGTGATTGGCTGGTTTTTCGGGGGTGCCATGTATCTGGCACAAGCGATCGAGTATTCGGTCCAAGTTGGACGGGCCCTGGGTATTTCTTTTGAACGGCTTCTTCCGCTGACCGGGTTTAGAGCCTCTGAATCCGCATTGACGGCCGATCTTCTTGATATCGCCGTTACGCGGCGCTTGTTCTTCTTGCGACGCCGACCGCCATTGATGTCCTTGGTATCCGAACTATCGTGGTGTTTGGCCAAGTTGTTGCTTCTAGCTAGCCAGCTGTCCTCTCCCGCACAAAAGCGGGTCATGAGCGTTGTGAGGGCTGCCATGGATTTCGGCTTTTCCTGTCCTAGGTGCCGGCAAGCCACTCGTCACGGATGTTATGTTTGAAGGCTGCAAGGGCCTCTGATCCGGAGAGTCAATGATTTGATTTTTCTTTGTGAGGAACCGTGTCCGTAATTGTCCGCCGATTCTTCCGCTGCTGAATTATGTGGCTAAGGTCATCGGCGCGGTGGTCGCATATATGAGCCCCGGAAGTTATCAAGGAATGCGGCTTCCGTGTCCTCCCAACAACCAATTGATTCTCTTTGGCAAGCTGTTGAGCCAATGCCGAGCTGGTCCTTTAAGCTTGAGGGGAGGTATTTGATGGCATGTAGATCATCACCGCGGGCCATGTGGATATGGAGGAGATAGTCCTCGATCCGCACCGCAGGATCTGTGGTACCATCGTATGATTCGATGTTTACGGGTTTGAAGCCCTCGGGATTTGATGATCCATTACTTCATCTGTGAAGCATAGTGGGTGTGCGGCGCCTCAGATATTATATCACGGCGTAGCTCATATGAGCTTTGTCTCGTGTGTTCGCCCGCCGGGTTTGTGTGATCCGCGCGACGGTAATCATCCCACGCCGTTGGGCGCCCACGCAATCCGTAGATCGATCTTGTATGTTTTGCCTTATCCTCCAATATATCTCGCAAGTCCGCGCGTTTTCCGTGCCTTGGTACTTTTGAGCGGCGCCGGGTGTGGCTTGAGCGAAGGGCCGAGAGGCTTCTCTTCGTGGCCACGGGTGGCCGGTCTGCCATGTCGCGCGCCGTGACTTGGGTGCTTCCTCCTCCGATCGAGGCAATGGCCTGCGCTTGGGGTAGCTTTTGAGGGCGCTCGAGTTCATACTCTTTGGCTGCGAGGACTTCATCCATCCGTCGCCTAGCAAGTCTTGATCAGCTCTAAGCTGTTGCTGCTTTTCTTGAGGCTGCTTGCCGTGGCTATAAGCTTGCGCTTGAAACGCTCTTGTTCGGCGGGATCCTCGTGCACGACAAATTCGTCGCCGAGGCTTGCCTCATCTTCGAGGGAGGCGATAATTATCGCCCTCAACCTCTCTTTCTGCCAGACCGTCGAGCGGACTTGCTTCTCCCTCCTCCTGCTGAGTCCCATTGGAGGGGTTCTCTTCGCACCGTCCGGGTGTTATTATCTCCGTGCCGAATCACCGCTTTATTGTGGCGGATTTAGGCGGCGCCACGACGCCGGCGCTTCGGCTGTTTCTTGGAGGGGTCATCCTCCGTTATTCCATCACCGTTCCCATCTTTTGGGATTTCCACCATGTATATGTCATATGACGAGGTGGCCTTCCAGTGCCCTGTAGGCGCTGGGTCTTGGTCGTCTCCGGCGTCGTTGTCCATACCGTCGACGTCTTCAGAGTCGAAGTCGAGCGTGTCGGTTAAATCGTCGACAGTGGCTACAAAGTGGGTGGTGGGTGGGCGTTGAATTTCGTCCGTATCCCAACCTTCATGTCCGCAGTCCGGCCAGGGCTCTCCGGATAAAGAGAGAGACTTTAGCGCATTCAGAATGTCGCCAAAGGGCGAGTGCTGAAAGATGTCCGCGGCAGTGAACTCCATAACGGCGCCCAATCGGATTCGATTGGCAGGGGCGCGGAGGGTTCGGAGTCCGGAGAGAAGTCCGGCACCCTAGAGTCGAGGTCTTCACAAAGGACAGGGATGGAGTTCGGCTCGATCGCCGTGAGATTGTAGCCCTCGGCGGTGTCCAACCACTCGCCCTCGATCGGGAGTCCAGCCCGGATTAAGGGTCGGGCGGATGTTTGGTGCGGCCTCTAGGGCACTTTCGACCAAGCGAGCTAGATCATGCCCATCGAGACAGTGCGGCATGCTTAGATGCGGCTCGAATCCGTCGAAGATCAAGTCTCCGCGGATATCGGCCGTATAGTTCAAACTTCCAAATCTGACTGATGGCGGGGCATAGCTTCGATCTGCTCCGGATGGCTGCTTAATTGCCCGCAGCGGTGCCCGAACACGAAGATCTGTCCGGGAGAAAGTCTCACCTGGACCGCGTTGTTGTTGATGATCGGCGGAGCCATCGGGCCTATCGGTGAAGACACAAAGGAACTCTCAATGAAAGCACCAATGTCGGTGTCAAAACCGGGATCTCGGTAGGGGGTCCCGAATCTGTGCGTCTAGGCGGATGGTAACAGGAGACAAGGGACACGATGTTTTTACCCAGGTTCGGGCCCTCTCGATGGAGGTAATACCCTACTCCTGCTTGATTAATATTGATGATATGGGTAGTACAAGAGTAGATCTACCACGAGATCAAGGAGGCTAAACCCTAGAAGCTAGCCTATGGTATGATTGTTGTACGTCCTACGGACTAAAACCCTCCGGTTTATATAGACACCGGATAGGTTAGGGTTACACAGAGTCGGTTACAATGGTAGGAGATCTACATATCCGTATCGCCAAGCTTGCCTTCCACGCCAAGGAAAGTCCCATCCGGACACGGGACGAAGTCTTCAATCTTGTATCTTCATAGTCTTGGAGTCCGTCCGTGACGATAGTCCGGCTATCCGGACACCCCCTAGTCTGGGACTCCCTCAGTGACGCCGTCTTGGGCTCCATGATGACTTCCTTCCTGCCGTTGCGACGGTCTTGGTCTTGTTGCACCGAAACGGCTGCCTTTGCTTGATGCTCTCGCCTGCACCTGCCTCCTTTGCACCAAAGAGGAAATGAGGACACTACGCGGGCTGGCGCCCGCCTGGCACCCTTGGTCGTCATGGCTTGCGTCATGGGCACCTCGTGAGTACCCCGCCTTGATCTCTTCGCCTCCTCGCGAGCCACTGGACGAGGTCGTGCACGAGGAAGCTTCACTGTCCGTCCTTCACAGGCTTGGCCCGCGAGGGTCTTGAGCTTGTGCTGATGAAGATGGGCCGTCCTGGGCCACCCCTTGAGCCACGCCGCAGCCGCAGGCAGGCAAGTCTAGGTACCCCCGTTCCCAGAACGCCGACAGTAGCCTCCAGGCCCAAGGAGCGCCTGGACTTGGCCGAGCGGAGAAGCGAAGAGGCAAGTGCGAAGCGCCGCGGGCCCTAACAGCCTGCGGCCTCGGGCGACGCATGGCGATTGATTGGACGTGGGTGTCCCTGTTCCCCCACGCCTCCTTATTTTGCGCCCAGCTAGGCGGACCCGTGGTTGCACACAGTCGTCCCTCTTTTCGCTGCTTGACCGTCTCCTGCTCTTCCTCCTCTCGAGATCCGATCTCGCTTCAATCAATCTCGAATCCTCCCTTTACATGCGCCATGGATCGGACGAAGAAGGGAAAGGGAAGAAACCCGTGCTCCTCCTCCGCTTCGTTGTCAGCCGACGGCTCCACTTTGTCGATCGGTCGATCATACTCAACCGAGAAGGCTTGGACAAGGTCAGCTCTGCTCTTGCCACTATCTTCAATGAGTGCGGAAGGACGACGGCCTGGCCCGCGTCTCGCTTCTCCATTGATAGAATAGTCACCGAGGTCCAATACTTCGCCGACGCCCTGTGGGCGGGACTAGTTCCCCCCTTTTCCAATTTCTTCAACGCTGTGCTTTCCCATAACCAGATCCATATGATGCATTTGGGTCCTGAATCCATTACTCTTCTTGTTGTTTTCGCCTTGTATGCGTGAGGCGATGATGGGCATCCTCCTTGAGTTGTCTTGCTCGTCACTTCTTCTCCTCTAGCCCATCGACCCCACCCAATGTTCGGGTGCGTGAGCTTCATTGCCGCACCGTAAACGGCGGCTTGAGGATTGATTTCAGCCTTCCTCCGCTGCGTCTCGGGTTCCGTGAGCGGTGGCTATGCGTGGATGTCGGGTGCCCAGCCCCGCTTTGAGCCAACATCGCCTGCTGTCCCCAATTCAGGCGGGGCAGGAGACGCCACGATCCCCGGCTCGTCTTAAATCGCATCGCCGCATACTTGAGGGCGCTCGGCGTGGCGGTGCCCAAGGTGGTGAATGAGTTCCTCCTATGCCGCATTGCCCTCTCAGCGTCCTCCCGCGGTTGTGGGCCTTGGCGGGCGTGAGGATCGCATGAGGCTCGGGAGGAGGACTGGCGCTGAAGTCTTGAGGAAAGGCGCTCATGGTCTGACAGGGACCTTCCCGGCAAAGATCCGCAAGGGTGCTTTGCGTACTTTTGCTCAAGCGGGGTGACTTTGTGAAGCGGATGCCCAGCTTGACGAGATGGGGGCTGCCTCGCAGGCCTCATGGGGACTCGCGAGAACCCGGTGGTGGTGACTGCCCTTCCAGTCGCCCACGGCGGTCCTTCCTCGAGTGGTGGAGCAGGGAGGCATGGGCCACCGGAGGCTGAGGGGGCCTCCGCCGGGATGACGACGCCAGGCGGCACTCCTGAGGCCCGCACTGCAGCGGCTGAAGGCGTTGAGCCGAGGCCCGCGGCTCCCGTGGTCGAGGCCCCTGAGGCCCCAGCTACCCTTCTTGGTGAGGCGACCGGCGGCGTGCGCCAGGCGACGCCTCGACCTTTGGTCACCTTGGTGCTTCTTCCTCGTCAGGGTGACCCTGCGATGAACTCTGAGCAGCTGCATGGACTTCGAGGCTCTCCGGAAGAGAAGGGAGGCCTTGGGTGACGACTACCCTTGCCGCATGTTGAAGCACAGGAAGTATTTCTCCATTGATGAGTAAGCCTTCCCCTTTCCTGGTTCCTTATTTTCCCGTTGCTTCGGCTGATCCTTGCTCCGCAAGGCCCTTCCTGCCGAGCTCACAGAGATGGCTGAGGAGCCATCCCCCCAGGCTCCGCCCTCTCCACCGTCTTCGGGCGCTCCGAGCTCAAGCAGAGCCCTTGTGGTGAGGCCGGTCGGAGAGGTGAGCCATCCTGTGGCGCATCATGGCTCTGTGCACCTCGCGACCCTCCTTCACGAGCCTTCTCGGGGCATAGCCAGCCTGCCTTGGGCCCCTCGTCTGGTTGTGGATGGCGATTGGCTGAGGCCGGCCCTTCGTTCTTCGTTCAGGGACGAGCCAGCTCTAGGTCGGGCTTCTGGCGGGGCGTGCCCGGCCATCACAAGGGCGCCAGCCCCAGCCCCCCCCTGGAGGGGAGTGCTGTTCGTGGTCCCAGCGCTTACTAAGGGCGGATGGTGTGTGAAGGCGTGCTCGGGAACGCCGGGAGCGCCGTGCCCGCCAAGGGTTTCTCGGGAAGGCTAAGCGGTGAGCCAGCTTGGCGTGAGGCTCGTGACGAGCCACGCGCCTTATGAAGCTAAGGGCCTGCGCCTAGTCAAGAGGGGCACAAGCTAAAGGTGGCTGTTGCCCTCGCGCCACCAGTGACCTCGAAAATGAGAAAGCCGGCGTCGCTGGCGGCCTCATGGGAGGCCCGTTCCGGAGCCGAGGAGGCCGGGAGGCTGACCCAGCGGCGTGAGGCGGCGGAGGAGCGGGTCGGGAGCTCGGGCCTAGAGAATTCCTGGAGCAGCAGGTGGAGCTGCGTGAGGCGGCCCTGCGTCGATGAAGGGGCTTCGATCGACCAGGCGAAGCTCCGGAGGCGCAAGGAGGCGCTGGAAGCCACCGAGCCGCCCATGCGGTCTTGGCGGCTAGAGGCGAGGCGCTTGGTGGCGCAGGGCGGAGGATGATGTTCTTCTGCGGGAGGCCCGAGTCTGGAAGAGGTTGATCGCCGGAGTGGCGGCCAGCTTGAACCTCGGCCTTGAGTTCGAGGAGAGGCTGGGGTTGATCGGGGCCCAAGCTGAAGGCGGGACTGCATACGAGGCCAAGATGGATGAAGTGGCGCGCGGGCCGGCGCTTCCGGGCCACCCATGGCGTGGCGCGGAGGAGCTGACTTCCTCCCGCGCGTTGGCGCTTCTTCTGCGTTAAGCGGGTGGGCCATGGCTGAAGCCGTTCTTGTGCGGAGCGAGGGCGAGCGGCGCCCAGTAGCAGATCACGGAGCACACGAGCATGGCCCTATGCTCCTGCGCTCCGGGGAAAAAACTAACTACGACCTTGGGTAATATTTGCGGGCGGCCGTTGGCGAGCCTCACGCGATCAACTATCTGCGCGACCTTGATTTCTTCAACGATGTGGTGGCGCAGGTGGAGGTCTTGATCGGGCGAGCCAATAGGTTGGTGGAGGAGAGTAGTCGTGCCACCTTTCGGGCGTGCCTTTTCTCGCGTCTTCAGCCATCTTGGGACATGGACCCCAACTTCAATTTTGATGCTGCCATCGCCCGATACCCGAGGCCGTCCGGGGCGACTGGCGCCTTTGAGTGGAGGACAACGTGGATGCCCTCGTCGGGGCCTTCACTTCGATGGCGACAAGCGTGGTCGTGGCGCTGATGAAGGCGGCATGGTGAGCGGCCTGGCGCCACGGCCCGGCGACGCGGAGGCGATGGTGAGGCCAGCGGCGCCGGTAATGGCGATTCGGAGGTGATCTCGAGGATGCATTGGGGGATTTATCCGATTGACTGCGTGTTGTCCCTGCTTTTTATCCTGCGCAAGTAGAGTTCGGGCTTGGCCCTGAAGGTTGTAAGAGCATTTTGGGAGGGGGAGCCCCTCGTGTAAAAACTTGCAGTTAGCATATTAGTAGACGCGATATCACCCGTACGCCTGCGCCAAGTGGCTGGCCTTGCGGCGAGCTGGCTGACTTGTTTGCCTTCGACCCGCGTGGGCCCCGAGATAGCCTACGGAGGGCTGTGGCGTTCCGTGTGCTCCCAAAACGAGCCCATTTAACTTGTGATGATAACCTCCTGAGAGGGCGTGGTGATGGTGGTCGGTGCAATGCGCATGCTAGGCCTAGCCCGGCTCGCGAGGGCTCTGAGGGGAGGCAGGTGAGGCAGTAGTAACGAGCGAGATATTGCTCGAGCGAGACTAAACACCTTCCCGACACACGCAAATCGTAAGCTCAGATCCAACTTAAATCCAAAAGGGGAAAAGCGGCAGCCAAGGAAAAAAGCAAGAAAAGGAAAAAGCGCGTTCGGCACCTAGTCTAGTCTTGGGCGTCTTCTCACCAGCGCAGAGCTAAGTGCTGCCACTGGGCTTGGGAGGGAGCCCGGGGCTGAGGCAGCGCCACGAGACTCCAGGCGTGTACAGCCCCACTCATTATTACGTGAGAGTGTCACAGGCGGCGAGCTTCACGAGCCTGGGCCTTCTTCACAAATACCGGCCTTGCTTCATATCGCCAGACGAGGCGCCGCTTGCGCCACACTCTAGAGCCACCGAGCAGCGACCTGAAACGGGGACGCCGCCGATGGGGTAAGAGCCCGTGTCGCCAGGTTCCCCGACGACCATGGGTCTCTGCCGAGGCAGGCCACAGAGCACCTCCCGGCAGAGGGCCTACCTCCCGAGGCGCCTTGCTCGACGCCGCGGTGGTGATGCGGATCTCGGCCCCTCTCTTGCAGCCCCCGGCGCCCTCCTCCTGAGGGGTAGGAAACTGCGGGAGTGGGGCAGCCGTCCGCTATGGCGACCTGTACCTCCTGTGATCCATGGTTAGCGTATGCCTGCTCCTGAGGAATTAGCGGTACCCGATAATCGTTGCTTCCAGCGCGGCCGACGGGGCTTTCCCGGGGCTACTGGAAGAGCTCAGCTTCTGGAGCCTCGCCCCCCCAGCTTGGGCCGAGGAGCGAGCCATGTTCGTCCTCCTGTGTGTGCCCTTGATCCATCATGTGGGGCACGTACTCTTCTGGGGCCGCCATCCCGAATGTTGCGCCGTAGTGCTCCGTGTGCCACATGATCCTGCTTGAGGCGCCCACACAGGGTGGTAGCGCGGTGTCCCACTGGGCCCGTGGGTCGTGGCGAGTCCTTCTTCGCTGGCCGGGGGCGGAGGCAGCACCGCTGCTGGCCCGGTGCTAACGGCCTGGTTGGCGTTGGGGTGGCCTTGGAGTCCGCTTGGAGCTGCGCGGGCGTGCATGGGGCCTTCGCGTGGGCCACCCTGGACCCGAGGTGAGAGTTGGGTGCAGAAAGGGTGAGCCCCCGATGCGGCGAAGCCCAGGAGCTCTGCCACCCGCTCCGGCGAAGCGTCGCGACCGCCTTCCAAGCCTTTACGTTGCAGTAGCTCTCGAGCCACCGTGGCGCAGCCCTTGAGTTCGCCTGCTCCCGTCGGGTGTACGGCATCGTGGCGCTGGCGTGGTTGGAGCCCTCGCCGCCGACCCGCCTGCCGCGCGGCGTGAGAGCTGTCGTTGCTGACCCGTCGCCCGCAAGCCCACGCCCTGCGGACGCGAGCTGCACAGGGCATGGGGTCGCCGGGCGAGCGGTTCTGCGTGGGCGGGCCACGCTGCCCAGGGATCGGGGTTGCCCGCCTGGTCGCCGGACATGACGATGACGATGCGACGAGGTGCGAAATGACAGAAGGTGGATTCCGGCGCACCCCTACCTTGCGCGCCAAATGTCGGATTTCGGGTTCCGGCAGACCCTCTAGGTTCGAACTCTGGGGTGCACGCGGAGATCTCACCCCCTACCTACCTGCACCTCGTCGCCTCGCTAGGATCTAAAACTACACGAAGAGCAACACAAGGGACACAAGGTTTATACTGGTTCGGGCCACCATTGTGGTGTACCACCCTACTCCAGTGTGTGGTGTGGTGGATTGCCTCTTGGGCTGATGATGAATAGTACAAGGAAGAACAGCCTCGCGAGGGTCTGTTCTTGGCCGGTGCGATGAACTACTAGGGGGAGTTCAGTCGCTCTCTCTCTCTCTAGATTGCTTGATCTCTGGCTCTGTTCCAGATTTCGGATCCTTCCCGGCCTCTCTTTCTACTATGGTGGCTAGCTCTACTTATAGGCAAGGGCCCTGGGCCTCTTCCCAAATATTGAGCGGGAAGGGCGCCAACAATCGGCCATTTTGAAGGGGAACATCTAGTACACTTATCCTGACTAAAGTTGGTCCTCGCCTGCCAAAGGCTCTGATGGTGACGCCGGCTTGGGCTCCATGATGACTTCGTTCCTGCCGTTGCGACGATCTTGGTCTTGTTGCACCTAAACGGCTGCCTTTGCTTGATGCTCTCGCCTGCGCCTGCCTCCTTTGCACCAAAGAGGAAATGAGGGACAACTGGCGGGTTGGCGCCCTTTGGCGCCCTTGGTCGTCATGGCTTGCGTCATGGGCACCTCGTGAGGTACCCGCCTTGATCTCTCCGTCTCCTCGCGAGCCACTGACGAGGCCGTGCTCGAGGAAGCTTCTGTCGTCCGCCCATGAGGCTTGGCCCCTCGCGAGGGTCTTGAGCTTGTGTTGATGAAGATGGGCCGTCTGGGCCAACCCTTGAGCCACGCCAGCAGTCAGTCAGTCGAGCAAGTCTGGGTACCCTGCCCTTAACGCCGACACTACAGGTAGTCGGCTCTGATACCAACTTGTGACGCCCCCAATTCTACCGTACACTAATCATACACGCAAATGTGTACGACTAAGATCGGGGACTCACGGGAAGATATCACAACACGACTCTAGACACAAATTAAAATAATACAAGCTTCATATTACAAGCAAGGGGCCTCGGGGGCTCGAATATAAGCTCGATACACAAGAGTCAGCGGAAGCAACAATATCTGAGTACAGACATAAGTTAGACAAGGATGCCTTAAAAAGGCTAGCACAAAAATCAACGATCGAAGAGGCAAGGCCTCCTGCCTGGGACCTCCTAACTACTCCTGGTCGTCGGTGGTCTCCACGTAGTCGCATCCAACGGCGGTGGCATCTGGCTCCAAGGATCCACCATCTGGTTGCATCAACCTGAAAGAAGAAGGAAGGGGGAAAAGGGGGGAGCAAAGCAACCGTGAGTACTCATCCAAAGTACTCGCAAGCATCAGATCTATACTAAGTATGCATTGGTATCAAAGGAAGGGTTGTATTTATGGACTGAACTGCAGAATGCCAGAATAGAGGGGAAGGCCTAGCCTATCGAAGACTAGCATCTTCAAGCAGCTCCAGGCATCTTGCAGCATATAGAAGAGTAAAGAATAGCAGTTTATAATTATCAAACATGTTGTAACAATAAAGCCCAGAGATCCTTCCTCGACTCCCTGCGAGAAAGCAATCCCGGAGCTACATATCTTAAGTATCCATTTCTATTTGTATTAGATCAAGATATAAGTCTGAACGTCCATTACCGTGGATACGGTATTCGAATAAAGATCTTCCCTGCAGGGGTCCACCATGTTTTCCAACACGCTCGATCACTCTGGCCGGACACACTTTTCTGGGCCAATGCCTGGCCTCGAAAGATCAACACGTCGTAGCCCTACCTAGGCTCAGCAGAGAGGTCCCTGCCGGTCTACATCCTAAGCACTCTGAGGTCTGGGCCCATTGCCTGTTGCACTCCGATCGCTTGCCGAGCGCATACACAGCCACCTCCACTGGGGCGCCGACCAGGCCGTGCCGCAATGCTGAAATGGACGTCTGACAAAGCTTCGGCTGATACTGCGAAGTCGAGGCCCATAACTATTCTCGCATGGTGGTTAGTGCGTAAAGGCCAAAGGCCAACTCAAAACAAATACCCAAACCATAGTGTATTATTAGCTTGCGGAGACGAGTAGAGACTCACGATAATGTGACCCTGTCGCCCCGTCTCGAGGAAATACGGCAAGGGCAAGCCCAGCCCACTCGAGGGTTGCCTGACTTCCCGGCCGTGCCTCGTAACCATCTTGCGGGTGCTCTCCGGGCCCCGCCGACTTTCCCAAAGGTCTGAAGTAATGTCAAGGTAACCTGTGTCCAGACATCAAGGGGAAAACCCGAGGAATCACCCCCGATGGATTCCACTCAATGTAATCGTCAAGGTGAACGTAAGAGGGACCACCCTCGAGGTTCACACTTGAGGTGTTGAACGACAGAGCCGTGTCGGGAATGGTGAAAGAGGAAATCACCCTCGATGACCATGACCGAATAGCTACACTACAAAATTATCATCAGGAGTGCGTTATGAGGGATCACCCTCGGCACTCGATAGTAGCTCTGCAGAGTGGAGCAACAAAAGGGGCGTGATGTGATGTGCGGTGTCGGGCTCTGGTCGTCGATCATGTAGCTCAAGTCGTCGATGATGAAGCATGGGCAACAAGGACAAGTGGGGGGTCACTGATTGATCACTAACCAACCTATACTAAGCAGTTTAGGATAAGCACGTCAGTAACAAAAGCAGGCTATGCATCAGAATAGGAGCAATCAAATACAGGAGCAAAATCAAATGCAAGCATGAGAGAATGGAATGGGCGATATCGGGACGATCAAAGGGGGGGCTTGCCTGGTTGCTCAGACAAGAAGAAGGGGTCGTCGTCGACGTAGTTGATCACAGTGGCATCAGCGGCAGTCTCGGGGTCTACCGAAGAGAAGAGGGGGAAGAAACAGTAAATATAGAGCAAACAAGTGCATGACAAAACAATAAGCAGCACTAGGCGTGTTCTAATGAGGCACTACACGATACCGTGGAAGGGGGAAACATCCGGGAAAGCTTTCCCGAAGTTTGGCATTTCCGGACAGATGAAATGGAGGGGAAAGGTTGCATGTTCGCTATGCTAGGGGCATGCGACAGAAGAACGGACCACGTATTCGGATTCGTCACATCGTTCTGAGCAACTTTCATGTAGAAAACTTTTTAATCTGAGCTACGGATAATTTTATATGATTTTTTAAAGTTTTAAACAATATTCTGAAATTAATATTAATACAAAAGGGAATTATGACATCAGCCTGACGTCATCATGACGTCAGCAGTCAACACTGACTGTTGACTAGTCAACCTGACAACCAGGGCCCACCTGTCATTGGCCTTGCTAATTAAGCATATTTAGATTAACTAATCTGGTTAATTAGGCTAATTAAGCAAGGTTAGTTAAGTTAATTAATTACCAAATTAAGTTTATTTTTATTTCTAAAATCCTTTTTTAAGGGGGCGGGCCCCGTGGTCATTGGCCCACTAGGGCCAGCCGGGTGTGCGGGCATATCGGGCACGGGCGTGTGCCCGAGGGGCCGAACCCGAACGGGTCATAGGGCTGGCGAGGCCGCCCGGAAGGGTGGCGCCAAGGCTAGCCGAGCCGACGACGAGGGCCACGGGCGCGCGGCGCCCAGCGGCCGGACGGTCTTGAGTGCGGGCAAGGTGTGGGAGCGGGTAGGGCCGACACGGCGTCGCACATGGCAGGGCGACGCGCCTTGGCGATAGCGGGCATGTCTTGGCACGGCGGTGTCGCCAGGAGCGGCAGCAGCTCCCGACGAGCTGCAGAAACTAGCGCAGCATGCGAGAGGAGGAGCAAGACGCGACCCCGGGCAGCAGTGGCCCACGGGTGTGCGCGGAGCAGTGGGTGGGCGGCGGTGATCTCACGGCAATGGCGGAAATGGTGCTAGGGGGCGCGCGGAAGCTATCTAGCAGACGGTGCGGGAGTGGAGGCTCACCGCGAGGCATGTAGGGGCCCAGGGGAGCCGGGGTGGTCGGAGTCGAGGAGTGGACGTCGAGGCAGGGGCGTCATCGGTCGAAGGGGATCGACGCGGACGGCATTGCTCGCGCTCCTCGGCCTCGATCCAGTGGCGCCGGAGATGTAGACGAAGCCGACAGTTCTAGACATAACGGTGCGGCGAGCGGTGGCCTGTGTCCACGAGGCCGCAACGGTAACGGCGGCGGCGGCAGCGGTTGGGGCGCCAAATCAAGAGGAGGGAAAGCGAGCGAGAGTGGAGAGGGCCGAGTTGAGATGCTAGGGTTCGAGGGCCGTTCTTATAGCACGAGGGAGACGACGGATGGCCGATGCGTATGCGTCGCCGGCAATGGCGCCGGTGGATGAGTGCCACGCCCACCCCTGCTTTTGTAGCTCGAGATGGGGGGCAAGTGGGGTATGGGTTGGGCCGAAAGTGCTCTGTAGCCACTAGGGCCCTGACGCATAGTAATGAGTCAGGGCATTTTCTATTTCCTTTTATGCATCTAAGTTAGCTACTGTTTCGTATTAATTTGAGTGACAAAATGACTTTAGTCAATCATGAAATCTGGCACACAATTCAAGAACAACATTGTGGTGTTGCATAAGTTTTAGAGCCAACGGAATTGTTCAAGCATTTTTAGAAATTGAATAGGTCAATTAATAGGCTGCTGGGCCATTTTATATTGCCCTAGGGATTAAAGGGAGAGCCAAATGATGTTGGTTGCAACATGATAGTTAGCCAGTGAATATTTGCAACCGTATGAACTTTTTTTTTTTTGACATTTGAGAACTTTATTTTTTTTTGACTTTATTCTAAATTTGAAATTTGAACTGGGTTTCGAACCAACGCGAGTTTATCAACGGTAACCAAGGTGACATGCCCTCATTAGCAGAGGTTCACTATAGCTTAATTATTCGGGCGTCACAGGGGCTTCCCAGATAGAATCTTATTATTATTTTCCGAGCATCTAGCTCATCACATATGCGTTTTTTCCATATGTACCTTTTCTTCGCCATTATATGCATCGATATGACTTAAGTTTTGGCCAAGTTGGGTTGCCTGGCTCCTGTGCTTATGCCCTATGTTCCCGTTAGTTCGGCTAGGGCATAAAGGGAGCACCTCTGCGATTGTTACTGTCGGGTCATCCGAATGTGTACCTCAGACTGGGTGAAGCCAAAAGCTAGCGTTCCTAAGGGAATATTCGGTCGGTGGATTAAAGATGTTTTTGCATTCACCCCATTGTGAACCCCCAGATGTTACGTACTTTGACTTTTCCAATCACAGTTCAGACATGCATTTTAACACATGCACACCCAGGGAAAGGAACCCTTAACGGAACTATTCTCTCTGGACGATGTTTCTTACAATCATAATGTAATATAACATAACTAGCCAGATACAACTTGTCTGTTCAAGCAACTATGACCCCGACGCCTGGTTTCCACGCATACCCCGGTCTATTTTACCGCTCAGATATCCGGAAACACTTCGCACCTTTGGGTCCAGAGGTCGAAGCGAAAAGGTCTGCCATGACAATCGTTTTACAATTCAGCTAGAGTTACATATGTCAAGGAAAGTACATAGTCACTTGGACTCAAAAATTTCCTCCTCTATACCGTCCAGCAGGCTGTCTAACTTACAATCCTGCTGGGAATACTTGGCGACTACATCTACTTGGTCATGTACCAAATTAACGGGAATTTCTTTCCCATCCAACCCTAGAGGTCCGACCCGGGCCATAAGATTTGGATCAAGCTTGGTATACCGTGTTTTCACCATGGCCCAGGCTTCTCGTGAACCTTCCCGGCAGGCCGATATCTTCCATAATCGGAAGCGCCGCCGCGCTCCCTTGAATAGATGTATAGGCTCCTCCATCCTTCCTGGAGGGGAGGCGGATGTCCATAAAGCCTTGGCAACACTTCGCATTGCCTGCCGAGCTTGCTCGTCCATTTGCGACTCTTGTAGCAGATCTCCCGAGATTCTGGACATCTCCTCTTCGGGATGGCCGGTCAGCATACCTACAAATATAATCCTATCAGTCCCTTTCATCTCCGAACTACACGGAGGTAAGTGTGAACACATACCAAATATGCCGCCGTGCAGCCTCTTATTTTCCTTCACGGAATCAGCCAGTTGGGCCCGTACATCTTTAAGTTCTTCGCCCAGCTGGGTGTGGGCATCCTGCAGCTTGTTTTTCTCATCTCTGACTCGTGTCAGCACATGTTCGCCCGCGGCCAGTAGTCTTTTGGCTTCTTGCTCTCCCGCTTTGGTGGCTTTCAGTTGCTCCTTTAGTTGATTTGAGGATCTTGCTATAAACTGAGCAATAGTGTTAGCATTACCGATACATAATTATGCTTTCTCGATGAAGGGGAACATTACCAGGTGATGCCTTCTTGGATTTCTCCAGTTCGGCGGTAGCAGCATTTAGCTGGGTCCGACACTTTTCTAGTTCCTGAGACAACAGGTTGTTCTTCTCCTTCAGCACCTGATTATACAATGATCCTTAAATCAGTTGTATCAATGGCTTCAAGTCTCAGGGGCTACTGGTATATCATTATCAGTTTTGTATAAAATAATTTACCCGCATATCTTTTACATGTTGGTCTGTGGCTCTGGCAAGCCTGTCTCAAGCAGCTTGGATATATGCATCAGCCGAGCTGAAGGCATTGAATGCCTCGTTCGTAAAGCCGGGGTCGTGTAGAACGGCTCTCCGGCCCTGATGATTCATGGCGCTCTCCACTTCCGAGTTTGGATTGGATACATCATCCGACTCCTCCACCGAAGGACAATCCGATGTCACTCCCATATCAGCCCTTGCCTTTAAAGCAGGATCGAGAACCTGACTTGTGGAGGCGCGGCCGGTAAGATTCCCGGACATAGTCCAGCGAACGCTTTTTCTGATAAGACACAATGGATAATGTCACAGCTGGATGTGACTGCCAAGGGGCATATTTGCAAATCCATACCTCTTCGATGAAGGCTCGGGCGTGCCTTCATTTGCCTTCCTCTTCAAAGGCTTTCCCGGCGTGGGGGCGCTCTCTTTGGAGTAGCCTCTGGAGTAGCATGGCGCGCCGAACGCCTCCCCTTTTGAGCACAAGACAGTGTGGTGTGTGAGGCAGAACGAGGGAACTCTTTCGAACGAAATGTCTCCTGATTACTTACGTGCGAAGCAGGGAGAAGACCGGGATAGTCGATGGTGATGGCCACTTCCGTGCCATCATAGCTCGCCTGGTAAAACACCCCATCCTCGAGCACCACGAATATATCCAGATCCTCTTCGAATCCGAGGTCAAGGTCCCGGTTGTGGCCCTCTAGCTGCGGGGCGGGGCTGTGAAGACCCTCGGAGATCTTTCGCCATTGCTGTTATAAATGGACAGATTAATATTCATTGAAAGTGGCTTAGGGAGTGGAGTGAGTAGAGCAGAGGGGTTGGGACTTACCCGGCTAGGAGGATTGTACATGGAAAATCCATCTATGTGCTTGATACGAAGAAATTCCTCTTCCTCCCCTTTGAACAGTTCGGCCAATATTTTGGCCAAAGTAGCGGGGGTGTCCGGACCCTTTCGGCCACAGCGGGAGGCATCATCCTCCCCATTGTAGTGCCACATGGGAAGCCCTCTGTATTGGAGTGGCTGAACCCCCCATACCATAGAAGTCGCCATTACCTCGACTATTGATAATCCGTACTGGGTGAGCATCTTTATCTTGCTCATGAGTTGACAAACTTCCGCACTATCTTCCTCCACGAGGCTTCATGGGTGCCAGCTATGGCATTTCTTCGAAGGAACGCTTGTGAACTCCGGAAGACCCCTTCGAACTGGGTCAGGAAGTGCGACGTCCTCAATATAGAACCATTCGGAAGGCCATTCTTCGGATGCTTTCTTTGGTGTGCCAGACAGGTATCCGGTCTCGTCAATGCGCCATACCTCGGCTCCGCCCACTTCAAATATAGATCCCTCGTGGTTACGCGGGACGAGACAGAACAGCTTTATCCACAATTCAAAATGGGCCTCACAACCCAGGAACAGCTCACAAAGAGCAACGTAACCCGCGATGTGCAGGATAGAGGCGGGAGTGAAGTTGTGCAGTTGGAGGCCATAATACTCCAGAAGCCCTCGGAGGAACGGATGAATTGGAAATCCGACACCTCTTAGCAGATAAGGGACGAAGCACACACGCTCCCCCCCAGATGAGTTGGGGAAATTCTCCGCCTGGGCCTCGCCATTGAAGGAGGTCAATCCAGTCGGAACAGGGACCAGATCTGCGGGGGGAAGAAATCCCTGTGTTTGCAGCTTCACTAGCTGACCGTGGGATATAGAACATTTCTCCCAATCGCCTTTTTCTGGGACGCATGAACGGGAGGAAGAGCTGGGAGTGCTAGCCATGTTGGAGTGGTCTTTCCTAGCAAGCTCTGAGGATTTTTTTCCGCGTGGTGCTGAATGGGTCTAAGATCCAATCTCTTTAAATAGACACTCCTCCTTACGGGGCCGGGGTGTTATGTGTAAAAACACCCTGACCTCTCGCATTCACTCGACACGCGGAAGTTGAAATTGTTGATACGCAGAAGCCGAGGGGTACGACATTAAATTGAAAGCCGAATACATCACTTTGAAGTCATAGGACGAGGAACCTGCCTTGCAATGCCGAAGACAATCTACGCGCCAGACACTTCGTCATTGAAGTCTGGTTCGGGGGCTACTGAGGGAGTCCTGGACTAAGGGGTCCTCGAGCGTCCGGCCTGTTAGCCATGGGCCGGACTGATGGACTGTGAAGATACAAAGACCGAAGGCTCTACCCATGTCCGGATGGGACTCTCCTTGGCGTGGAAGGCAAGCTTAGCGACCAAATATGAAGATTCCTTTCTCTGTAACCGACTTTATGTAACGCTAGTTTCCTCCGGTGTCTATATAAATCGGAGGGCTAGGTCTGTGGAGGCGAATACTCATAATCATAGTCATACGGGCTAGACTTCTAGGGTTTTAGCCATTATGATCTCGTGGTAGATCAACTCTTGTAATACTCATATTCATCAAGATCAATCAAGCGGGAAGTAGGGTATTACCTCCATAGAGAGGGCCCGAACCTGGGTAAACATTGTGTCCCCCCTCTCCTGTTACCATCGATCTTAGATGCACGGTTCGGACCCCCTACCCGAGATCCGCCGGTTTTGACACCGACAGAGGGCTCCACCCATGAAGGGTCCATGAAGAAGCAACCTTGTCTATCCCACCACGGCCATCGACCACGAAGGACTTGCCTCACTAGGGTTGATCTTCATGAAGTGGGCGATCTCCTTTCCCATACAAACTCCTTGGTTCAACTCAATCTTGATGGAGGCTCCCAAGTGACACCTAACCAATCTAGGAGACACCACTCTCCAAAAGGTAATAGATGGTGTGTTGATGATGAACTCCTTGCTCTTGTGCTTCAAATGATAGTCTCCCCAACCCTCAACTCTCTCTCTCTCACACACACACAGATTTGGCTATGGTGGAAAGATGATTTGAGTGGAAAGCAACTTGGGGAAGGCTAGAGATCAAGATTCTTGTGGTTGGATTGGAATGTCTTGGTCTCAACACATGAGTAGGTGGTTCTCTCTCAGAAAATGAATGCTGGAAGTGTAGGCACGTTCTGATGGCTCTCTCCATGAATGGAGGATGGGTGGAGGGGTATATATAGCCTCCACACAAAATCTAACCGTTATGCACAACTTACCAGACTCGGTGGGACTGAATAGTGAAACTCGGTCAGACCGATATGGTTCAAAATGTGAATGTTAGGCTTTTTGGTGGGACCGACATGATTAACTCGGTGGGACTGATGCATTAGGGTTAGGGCATAACTTGATCTCGGTGAGACCGATCGCATGAACTCAGTGAGACCGATTTCAGTAAAAGGCAAACAGAGAGTTGGTCATACAAACTCGGTGGGACCGATCACTCATTTTGGTGAGACCGAAACGTTACGAAAAGGAAACAGAGAGTTTGCATTGTGAACTCGATGGGACCGATCACTCATCTCGGTTAGACCGAAACGTTACGAAGGGAAACAGAGAGTTTGCAATCCCATCTCGGTGAGATCGAGATCCCTATCAGTGAGACCGAATTGATTAGGGTTTCTGGCAGTGGCTATGTCAAGTGAACTCGTTGGCTCCGGATAGATCAAATCGGTGGGGCCGAGTTTGACTTTAGGTTTAGGACTTATGTGGAAATGAAAAAGTGGTTGAGGGTTTTTGGAGCATATCACTAGGCATTTTGAGCAAGCAAGCCATTAAACAACACCTCATCCCCTTTTAATAGTATTGGCTTTTCCTATGGACTAAATGTGATCTTGGATCACTAAAATGAAAATGTAGAGTCTTGAGCTTTTGCCAATATGTGTCCTTTGCATTTTGAGGGGTCCACATCTCTAGTCCATGCCATGCCTATCATTGAACTTTCTGAAATGATCATCTTGAATGGATATTAGTTCAATGAGCTATATGTTGTTAAGAATTACCAAAACCACCCAGGGATTAGTTGCACTTTCAGGAAGCCATCTAGCTACTAACTACGGACCCGTAGGTCTACCATGACTCACACATCATCGGAGAGGCACGAATGAGGATGATGAACCCCTCTGTGATGGTGTCTAGATTGAATCTGGTGGTTCTGGAACTTGCGGCGGCTGGAATTGATTTTCGTCCACTCCCCTAGGGTTTCTGGAATATTGGGGTATTTATAGAGCAAAGAGGCGGTGTGGAAGGCCACCGAGGTGGGCACGACACACCTGGGCGCGCCTGGGCCACCAGGCGCGCCCTGGTGGGTTGTGCTCCCCTCGGAGCCCCCCTCTGGTACTTCTTTGGCCCAACAGGTTCTTCTGGTCCAGAAAAAATCTCCAAAAAGTTACTCTGTGTTTGGACTCCGTTTGGCATTGATTTTCTACGAAGTAAAAAACAAGCAAAAAAACAGCAACTGGCAATGTGCACTATGTCAAGAGGTTAGTCCTAAAAATGATATAAAGTTGCTATAAAACGGTTGTAAAACATCCAAGAATGATAATATAACAGCATGGAAAAATAAAAAAGTATAGACACTTGGAGACGTATCAGCATCCCCAAGCTTAATTCCTACTCGTCCTCGAGTAGGTGAATGATAAAAATAGAATTTTTGATGTGGAATGTTGCCTAACATGTTCATCACATATTCTTTTCTTTGTAGCATGGACATTTCCACATTTATATGATTCAAAGCAATAGTCTTGTTTTGACATGAAGATTTCAATACTCAAGCATATCAATAAGCAACCATGTCTTTCAAAATATCAACACTAAAGCAAGTTATCCCCCATTATGCTCAATCATTGATCCATTCATGAAACACACTCGCATATTAGCTACACCCAATGCTCAAGTACAATCATAGTGCCCCTTAGTTGGTGCTTTATAAGAGAAGATGGAGACTCGAAATAAAAATTGCGTAAAGTAAATAGAAAGGCCCTTCGCGGAGGGAAGTAGGGATTTGTAGAGGTGCCAGAGCTCAAAGTGAAAAAGATAGAGATAAAATATTTTGGGTGTCATGCTTTTCCTATCAACGAAAACGATCGAGTAGTTCCCAATACTTTCCGTGCTAGATATATCATAGGCGGTTCCCAAACAGAAAATAAAGTTTATTCCTTTTTCCACCAAACTTTCACTTTCCATGGCTAGCCGTATCCACGGGTGCCTTCCATACCAACACTTTCCAAGGAATTTATTATTTGACAACATAAAGTAAATTCATTTTTTCATTTCGGGACTGGGCATCCCTAATACCTTTGTCGTACTCTCGTGCAATGACAAGTGAATAAACACTCATCTTGAGAATAACACATCTAGCATGGAAATATATCAGCCACCCCCTACCGTTTCATGAGCGGTACGAGCACACAAAAGAGAAATTTATTTTGAAAAATAGAGATGGCACATACAAATTTGCTTAGAACGGCAAAAGAATACCGCATATAGGTAGGTATAGTGGACTCATATGGCAAAACTGGTTTAAAGGATTTTGGATGCACAAGTAGTGATCATACTTAGTACAAAATGAAGGCTAGCAAAAGATTGAGAAGCATCCAACCAAGAAACGAAAAATCTCATAAGCGAGCATTAAGCATAACTAACACCGAATGATACACCACAAGTAGGATGTAATTTCATTGCATAACTATTGACTTTCGTGCTTCCATAGGGAATCGCAAACCTTAACACCAATATTTTTACTAAAGCATAATTACTCATCAACATGAATCACATATTATATCATCATATCGTGAAACTATTACAAGGAATCAAGTTTATTTTGTCCAATGATCTTGATGAAAGTTTTATTATATCCCTCTTGAATATATATATATATATATATCACTTTGGGACTAATTTCATATGTTGCTTTTGATAGCTCAAACAAATCTAAGTGAAGAACATGAGCATAAAAATTTTCTTCTCTCAAAATAATTTAAGTGAAGCAAGAGAGAATTTCTTAAAAAAAATTACTAACTCTCAAATAAATCTAAGTGAAGACTGAGAGAATTTCTTCAAAAATACTAAAGCACGTCGTGCTCAAAAAGATATAAGTGAAGCACTAGAGGAGTTCCATTGCTCATAAAGATTTAAGTGAAGCATAGAGAGCAATAATAACAAGTCATTGCATAATTTTGGCTCTCTCAAATTGGTGTGTCCAGCAAGGATTCAAGACTAAAAATAAAGGGCAAAACAAGCAAAGACTCATATCATACAATATGCTCCAAGCAAAACTCATGATATGTGATGAATAAAAATATAGCTCCAAGTAAAATACCGATGGTCGTTAGAAGAAAGAGGGCATGCCACTCGGGCAACCCCAAGCTTAGTTGCTTGCTTCTCTTTAGATAATAGCTTGGGATGCCATGGGCATCCCCAAGCATAGGCTCTTCTTACTCCCTATTCCTTCATCCATCGTGATCTCACCCAAAACTTGAAAACTTCAATCATACAAAACTCAACAAAACCTTCGTGAGATCCGTTAGTATAAGAAAGCAAATCACTTATATAAGTACTATTGCAAACCCATTCATATTCTATTTTTGCATTATATCTACTGTATTCAAACTTTGCTATGGCTCAAACCCCTCAAAAGAGTCCATAGATTCGTCAAAATAAGCACACAACACAAAGAAAATGGAATCTGTCAAAAACAGAACAGTCTGTAGCAATCTGAAAACTTTCGATACTTCTGTAGCAATCTGAAAACTTTCGATACTTCTGTAGCTCCAGAAATTCTGAAAAATTAGGACAACATGTGAAATTTGTATATTAATATTGTGTAAAACATTCAGAGAAAAAGCACGTTTCTGTGATTTATTAAAATTATTTCTCCGAGTGCAAAAGTTTCTGTTTTTCAACAAGATCAAAGCAACTATCACCCAACATGATCCCAAAGGCTTTTCTTGGCACATACACTAATTAAAACATTAAAAATACAATCATAACAATAGCATAATTGTGCAAACACTCAGGAACAGAAAGAAAAAGAAAAAATAAATTTTATTCATTGGGTTGCCTCCCAACAAGCGCTATCGTTTTATGCCCCAACTAGGCATAACGCATAGATCTAAGTATTGTCATCTTTATTTTCCAACTCTTCAATAAAACACTTGGAATTCTTCAAGGATTTAGCATACAAATTTTCAATGAAAATACTCCTAGGAACAAGTTTAAGGAACTCATTCTTGCACCTTGTAACTCTATCTTCTGCAGTGGTCGGGCATTGAGTCTCACTCAACTTCACACCTTGTAACATAGGCAAGAACCCTTTCTTTGACAGATCCATTTTGAACTTCTTCAAAACTTTATCAAGGTATGTGCTTTGTGAAATTCCAATTAAGCATCTTGATCTATCTCTATAGATCTTGATGCCCAATATATAAGCAGCTTCACCGAGGTCTTTCATTCAAAAATTCTTATTCAAGTATCCTTTTATGCTATCCAGAAATTCTGTATCATTTCCAATCAACAATATATCATTGCTACCTCTTGAGCATGCGTTGGTTTCCCTTGAAGAGGAAAGGGTGATGCAGCAAAGTAGTGTAAGTATTTCCCTCAGTTTTTGGGAACCAAGGTATCAATCCAGTAGGAGATTACGCGCAAGTCACCTAGTACCTACACAAACAATCAAGAACCTTGCAACCAACGCGATAAAGGGGTTGTCAATCCCTTCACGGTCACTCGCAAAACTGAGATCTAATAAAGATAGTAAAGTAAATATTTTTGGTATTTTTGTTGTATAGATTGGAAAGTAAAGATTGCAAAATAAAATAAATATAAAACTAGAATTATAGATCGGAAAATTATATGATGTAAAATAGACCCCGGGGCCATAGCTTTCACTAGTGGCTTCTCTCATGATAGCATGTATTACGGTGGGTGAACAAATTACTGCCGAGCAATTGATAGAAAAGAGCATAGTTATGAGAATATTGAGGCAATGATCATGAATATAGGCATCACATCCGTGTCAAGTAGACCGAAACGATTCTGCATCTACTACTATTACTCCACACATCGACCACTATCAATCATGCATCTAGAGTATTAAGTTCATAAGAACAGAGTAACGCATTAAACAAGATGACATGACGTAGAGGGATAAAATCAAGCAATATGATATAAACCCCATCTTTTTATCCTCGATGGCAACAATACAATACGTGCCTTTCTGGCCCTACTGTCACTGGGAAAGGACACCGCAAGATTGAACCCAAAGCTAAGCACTTCTCCCATTGCAAGAAAGATCAATCTAGTAGGCCAACTAAACCGATAATTCGAAGAGACTTGCAAAGATATCAAATCATGCATATAAGAATTCAGAGAAGAACCCAATATTATTCATAGATAATCTTGATCATAAATCCACAATTCATCGGATCTCGTCAAACACACCGCAAAAAGGATTACATCGAATAGATCTCCAAGAACATCGAGGAGAACTTTGTATTGAGAATCAAAGAGAGAGAAAAAGCCATCTAGCTAATAACTATGGACCCAAAGGTCTGTGGTAAACTACTCACGCTTCATCGGAGAGGCTATCGTGTTGATGTAGAAGCCCTCCGTGATCGATTCCCCCTGTGGCAGATCGCCGGAAAAGGCCCCAAGATGGGATCTCACGGGTACAGAAGGTTGCGGCAGCGGAAAAGTGGTTTCATGGCTCCCCTGATGTTTTTAGGGTATAAGATTATATATAGGCGAAAGAAGTACATCGGTGGAGCTCCGTGGGGCCCACGAGGGTGGAGGCGCGCCTACCCCCCCTGGGCGCGCCCTCCTGCCTCGTGGCCGCCTCGCAGAGTTCCAGACTTCAACTCCAAGTCTTCTGGATTGCGTTTGTTCCAAGAAAGATCCTCGCGAAGGTTTCATTCTGTTTGGATTCCGTTTGGTATTCCTTTTCTGCTAAACACTGAAATATGCAAAAAAACAAAAACTGGCACTCGGCCTTCGGTTAATAGGTTAGTCCCAAAAATAATATAAAAGAGCATATTAAAGCCCATTAAACATCTAAAACAGATAATATAATAGGATGGAACAATCAAAAATTATAGATACGTTGGAGACGTATCAAGCATCCCCAAGCTTAATTCCTGCTCATCCTTGAGTAGGTAAATGATAAAAACAGAATTTTGATGTGGAATGCTACCTAACATAATTGTCAATGTAATTCTCTTTATTGTGACATGAATGTTCAGATCCGTAAGATTCAAAATAAAAGTTTAATATTGACATAAAAACATTAATACTTCAAACATACTAATAAAGCAATCATGTCTTCTCAAAATAACATGGCCAAAGAAAGTTATCCCTACAAAATCATATAGTCTGGCTATGCTCTATCTTCATCACACAAAGTATTTAATCATGCACAACCCCGATGACAAGCCAAGCAATTGTTTCATACTTTTGATGTTCTCAAACTTTTTTAATCTTCACGCAATACATGAGCGTGAGCCATGGACATAGCACTATAAGTGGAATAGAATGGTGGTTGTGGAGAAGACAAAAAGGAGAAGATAGTCTCACATCAACTAGGCATATCAACGGGCTATGGAGATGCCCATCAATAGATATCAATTTGAGTGAGTATGGATTGCCATGCAACAGATGCACTAGAGCTATAAGTGTATGAAAGCTCAACAAAAGAAACTAAGTGGGTGTGCATCCAACTTGCTTGCTCATGAAGACCTAGGGCAGTTTGAGGAAGCCCATCATTGGAATATACAAGCCAAGTTCTATAATGTAAAATTTCCCACTAGTATATGAAAGTGACAACATAGGAGACTCTCTATCATGAAGATCATAGTGCTACTTTGAAGCACAAGTGTGGTAAAAGGGTAGTAGCATTGCCCCTTCTCTCTTTTTCTCTTTTTTTTATTTTGTTTGGGCCTTTCTCTGTTTTTTATGGCCTCCTTTTTTTCGTACGGAGTCTCATCCCGACTTGTTGGGGAATCATAGTCTCCATCATCCTTTCCTCACTGGGACAATGCTCTAATAAAGATCATCACACTTTTATTTACTTACAACTCAAAAATTACAACTCAATACTTAGAACAAAATATGACTCTATGTGAATGCCTCCGGCGGTGTACCAAGATGTGCAATGATTCAAGAGTGACATGTATGAAAAATTATGGACGGTGGCTTTGCCACAAATACGATGTCAACTACATGATCATGCAAAGCAGTATGACAATGATGGAGCGTGTCATAATAAACGGAACGGTGGAAAGTTGCATGGCAATATATCTCGGAATGGCTATGGAATGCCATAATAGGTAGGTATGGTGGCTGTTTTGAGGAAGGTATATGGTGGGTGTATGATATCGGCGAAAGTTGAGCTGTATTAGAGAGGCTAGCAATGGTGGAAGGGTGAGAGTGCGTATAATCCATGGACTCAACATTAGTCATAAAGAACTCACATACTTATTGCAAAAATCTATTAGTTATCGAAACGAAGTACTACGCGCATGCTCCTAGGGGGATAGATTGGTAGGAAAAGACCATCGCTCGTCCCCGACTGCCACTCATAAGGAAGACAATCAATAAATAAATCATGCTCCGACTTCATCACATAACGGTTCACCATACGTGCATGCTACGGGAATCACAAACTTTAACACAAGTATCTCTCATATTCACAACTACTCAACTAGCATGACTCTAATATCACCATCTTCATATCTCAAAACAATCATAATGAATCAAACTTCTCATAGTATTCAATGCACTTTATATGATAGTTTTTATTATACCCATCTTGGATGCTCATCATATTAGGACTAATTTTATAGCCAAAGCAAATTACCATGTTGTTCTAAAAGACTCTCAAAATAATATAAGTGAAGTATGAGAGATCAATAGTTTCTATAAAATAATACAACCACCATGCTCTAAAAAGATATAAGTGAAGCACTAGAGCAAAATTATCTAGCTCAAAAGATATAAGTGAAGCACATAGAGTATTCAAATAAATTACGATTCATGCGTGTCTCTCCAAAAGGTGTGTACAGCAAGGATGATTGTGGTAAACTAAAAAGCAAAGACTCAAATCATACAAGACGCTCCAAGCAAAATACATATCATGTGGTGAATAAAAATATAGTCTCAAGTAAAGTTATCGATAGACGAAGGCGAAAGAGGGGATGCCTTCCAGGGCATCCCCAAGCTTAGGCTTTTGGTTGTCCTTGAATTTTACCTTGGAGTGCCTTGGGTATCCACAAGCTTAGGCTCTTGCCACTCCTTATTCCAAAATCCATCAAATCTTTACTCAAAACTTAAAAACTTCACAACACAAAACTTAAACAGAAAATCTCATGAGCTCTGTTAGTATAAGAAAATAAACCACCACTTTAAGGTACTGTAATGAACTAATTCTTTATTTATATTGGTGTTAAACCTACTGTATTCCAACTTCTCTATGGTTCATACCCCCCGATACTACTCATAGATTCATCAAAATAAGCAAACAACACACAAAAAACAGAATCTGTCAAAACAGAATAGTCTGTAGCAATCTGTATCAAACGAATACTTATGAAACTCCAAAAATTCTGAAATAAATTGGTGGACGTGAGGAATCTTTCTATCAATCATCTGCAAAAAGAATCAACCTAAAATCACTCTCCAGTAAAAAAATGGCATCTAATCTCGTGAGCGCAAAAGTTTCTGTTTTTTACAGCAAGATCGCAAAGACTTCACCCATGTCTTCCCAAAGGTTCTACTTGGCACAAACACTAATTAAAACATAAAACCACATATAAACAGAGGCTATATGAATTATTTATTATTAAAAAGGAACATAAATCAAAGAACAAAAATAAAATTGGGTTGCCTCCCAACAAGCGCTATCGTTTAACGCCCCTAGCTAGGCATAAAGACAAGAATAGATCTAAGTATTGCCATCTTCTCCCTTTTGGTGATAAAGAGAAAATTTCTTATCTAAAGCACTTATGTTTCTATTTTGTGAAAGCACATAGCCATTAATGGTAGAAGAAAGATTAAGCACACTACGAAAATTTGCATCTAAACTAGCCTTCATCTCTTTGATAATTTCATTCTGATAAAAACACAAAAGAGAAGTAGAACTTTTTCACTCATAAGGTGCCCAAATATAGCTTTCATATTTTCATAGGTATCGATGGCATCCCCCACAATAAAACCTACTTCAAAAATAGAATCCAAAATTCTTAAAAGAAGAAGGTAAGCCAACATAAAAAAAATTAAGTATATCTCGATTTGATATTGGGGCACATAGCTGGCTCGGATCCTTAATAGCCTATCCCAAGCATCTTTCAAAGTTTCATCAAGCAAATAACGGAAAATTCTGGGGTCATCTTCATCAAAATTATTCAAACTCTCATCGATAACCCTGGTAGGTCTTTCCATAGCATCATTATTTATGAGCTTAGAAAGGACAGAGGGACTATTCAAAGTATTAAAACCCAGGAGAAAACCCTTAGCCCCTTTTGGTTCGGCCATGGCGATAGAAAGATAAAGGTTTTTGAAAACCGTTTTACAAGTGGGGGAGAGGAAAACGAGAGGCGAATGGCAAATAATGTAATGCGAGGGAGAAGAGTTTATGATGGGTACTTGGTATGTCTTGACTTGAGCGTAGATCTCCCCGGTAACGGCGCAAGAAATCCTTATTGCTACCCCTTGAGCATGCGTTGGTTTTCCCTCGAAGAGGAAAGGGTGATGCAGCAAAGTAGCATAAGTATTTCCCTCAGTTTTGGAGAACCAAGGTATCAATCCAGTAGGAGATTACATGCAAGTCACCTAGTACCTGCACAAACAATCAAGAACCTTGCAACCAACGTGATAAAGGGGTTGTCAATCCCTTCACGGTCACTCGCAAAAGTGAGATCTAATAAAGATAGTAAAGTAAATATTTTTGGTATTTTCGTTGTAAAGATTGGAAAGTAAAGATTGCAAAATAAAATAAATAGGAAACTAGAATTATAGATCGGAAACTTATATGATGTAAAATAGACCCGGGGGCCATAGGTTTCACTAGTGGCTTCTCTCATGATAGCATGTATTACGGTGGGTGAACAAATTACTGCCGAGCAATTGATAGAAAAGCGCATAGTTATGAGAATATCTAGGCAATGATCATGAATATAGGCATCACGTCCGTGTCAAGTAGACCGAAACAATTCTGCATCTACTACTATTACTCCACACATCGACCGCTATCCAGCATGCATCTAGAGTATTAAGTTCATAAGAACAGAGTAACGCATTAAACAAGATGACATGACGTAGAGGGATAAAATCAAGCAATATGATATAAACCCCATCTTTTTATCCTCGATGGCAACAATACAATACGTGCCTTGCTGCCCCTACTGTCACTGGGAAAGGACACCGCAAGATTGAACCCAAAGCTAAGCACTTCTCCCATTGCAAGAAATAACAATCTAGTAGGCCAAACTAAACCGATAATTCGAAGAGACTTGCAAAGATATCAAATCATGCATATAAGAATTCAGAGAAGAACCAAATATTATTCATAGATAATCTTGATCATAAATCCACAATTCATCGGATCTCGTCAAACACACCGCAAAAAGTATTACATAGAATAGATCTCCAAGAACATCGAGGAGAACTTTGTATTGAGAATCAAAGAGATAGAATAAGCCATCTAGCTAATAAATATGGACCCGAAGGTCTGTGGCAAACTACTCACGCATCATCAGAGAGGGTATGGTGTTGATGTAGAAGCCCTCCATGATCGACTCCCCCTCCCTGGAAAAGGCCCCAAGATGGGATCTCACGGATACAGAAGGTTGTGGCAGTGGAAAAGTGGTTTCGTGGCTCCCCTGATGTTTTTAGGGTATAAGAGTATATATAGGCGAAAGAAGTACATCGGTGGAGCTCCGTGGGGCCCACGAGGGTGGGGGCGCACCCTCCTGCCTCGTGGCCGCCTCGAGGAGTTCCAAACTTCAAGTCCAAGTCTTCTAGATTGCGTTTGTTCCAAGAAAGATCCTCGCAAAGGTTTCATTCTGTTTGGATTCCGTTTTGTATTCCTTTTCTGCACAACACTAAAAGAGGCAAAAACAGAAACTGGCACTGGGCCTTCGGTTAATAGGTTAGTCCCAAAACTAATATAAAAGAGCATATTAAAGCCCATTAAACATCTAAAACAGATAATATAATAGCACGGAACAATAAAAAATTATAGATATGTTGGAGACGTATCAGTCATCCACATATAATATTAGAAATGCTACAGAGCTCCCACTCACTTTCTTGTAAATACAGGTTTCTCCAAAAGTCTGTATAAAACCATATGTTTTGATCACACTACCAAAGCGTATATTCCAACTCCGAGAGGCTTGCACCAGTCCATAAATGGATCGCTAGAGCTTGCACACTTTGTTAGCACCTTTAGGATCAACAAAACCTGCTGGTTGCATCATATACAACTCTTCCTTAAGATATCCATTAAGGAATGCAGTTTTGACATCCATTTGCCAAATTTCATAATCATAAAATGCGGCAATTGCTCACATGATTCGGACAGACTTAAGCATCACTACGGGTGAGAAGGTCTCATCGTAGTCAACTCCTTGAACTTGTCCAAAACCTTTCGCAACAAGTCGAGCTTTGTAGACAGTAACATTACCGTCAGCATTAGTCTTCTTCTTGAAGATCCATTTATTCTCTATGGCTTGCCGATCATCGAGCAAGTCAACCAAAGTCCACACTTTGTTCTCATACATGGCTCCCATCTCAGATTTCGTGGCCTCAAGCCATTTTCCGGAATCTGGGCTCATCATCGCTTCCTCATAGTTCGTAGGTTCATCATGGTCTAGTACCATGACTTCCAAAAGAGGATTACCGTACCACTCTGGTGTGGACCATACTCTGGTTGACCTACGAGGTTCGGTAGTAACTTGATCTGAAGTTTCATGATCATCATCATTAGCTTCCTCATTGATTGGTGTAGGAATCACTGGAACTAATTTTTGTGATGAACTACTTTCCAATTCGGGAGAAGGTACAATTACCTCATCAAGTTCTACTTTCCTCCCACTCACTTCTTTCGAGAGAAACTCCTTCTCTAGAAAGGATTCATTCTTAGCAACGAATATCTTGCCTTCGGATCTGTGATAGAAGGTGTACCCAATAGTCTCCTTTGGGTATCCTATGAAGACACATTTCTCTGATTTGGGTTCTAGCTTATCAGGTTTAAGCTTTTTCGCATAAGCATCACAGCCCCAAACTATAAGAAACGACATCTTAGGTTTCTTGCCAAACCACAGTTCATATGGTGTCGTCTCAACGTATTTAGATGGTGCCCTATTTAACGTGAATGCAGCCATCTCTAAAGCATAACCCTAAAACGATAGTGGTAAATCAGTAAGAGACATCATAGATCGCACCATATCTAATAAAGTATGGTTACGACGTTCGGACACACCATTACGCCGTGTTATTCTAGGTGGCAAGAGTTGCGAAACTATTCCACATTGTTTCAAATAAAGACAAAACTCATAACTCAAATATTCTCCTCCACAATTAGATCGTAGAAAATTTATTTTCTTGTTACGATGATTTTCGACTTCACTGTGAAATTCTTTGAGCTTTTCAAATGTTTCAGACTTATGTTTCATTAAGTAGATATACCCATATCTGCTCAAATCATCTGTGAAGGTCAGAAAATAACGATACCCTTCGCGAGCCTCAACACTCATCGGACCGCATACATCAGTATGTATTATTTCCAACAAGTCAGTTGCTCGCTCCATTGTTCCGGAGAACGGAGTCTTAGTCATCTTGCCCATAAGGCATGGTTCGCAAGCATCGAGTGATTCATAATCAAGTGATTTGAAAAGCCCATCAGCATGGAGTTTTTTCATGCGCTTTACACCAAGATGACCTAAACGGCAGTGCCACAAATAAGTTGCACTATCATTATTAACTTTGCATCTTTTGGCTTCAATATTATGAATATGTATATCACTACAATCGAGATTCAAGAAAAATAGACCACTCACCAAGGGTGCATGACCATAAAAGATATTACTCATATAAATAGAACAACCATTATTCTCTGATTTAAATGAATAATCGTCTCGCATCCAACAAGATCCAGATATAATGTTCATGCTCAATGCTAACACCAAATAACAATTATTCAGGTCTAAAACTAATCTCGACGGGAGATGTAGAGGTACTGTGCCGACGGCGATCACATCAACCTTGGAACCATTTCCCACGCGCATCATCACCTCGTCCTTAGTCAATCTTCGTTTAATCTGTAGCCCCTCTTTCGAGTTGCAAATATGAGCAACAGAACCAGTATCAAATACCCAGGCACTACTACGAGCATTAGTAAGGTACACATTGTTGACACCAGATTTTGGCACGGTCAAGAACTTAATTAATATGGCCTCAAATGGAGAAGTGATCTACATAAAAAAGTTTCGTATTGTCGATATGAACATCTTTAAAGTTTGGGCCATCGCCATCCGATCTCATCTCGAAGGCCGAAGTTGTGTTCGAAATACTGAAATTTTGTATTCAGAACACTATTCGGCTCATTACGCCCCCAAGACCGCCTCATATGGAAAAATGATCTACACATATTGTCTTCGTCTTGTCGAAACGATCGATTTTGATAGAAAAATCGTTCCAATCTGAGTTCGTATTCAAAAGTTAGAGCCATCGGAATGCAGCTCTGTCAAGAGGCAGAAAATGGCGCGCCCCACAAGACATCATGTCTGATGGGTAGCGCGAGTATAGTCTGTTTTGCGTAAGGTTGCGCGAATAATAGCCTGTTTTGCACAAGCGATTTCACCCTCAAGATTACCTCTGATCAAAAAACGTTCAACATGAAAGTTGTTCGTCTCGTCGAAGCTGTCAAGATTGCTTTTGGACTCATTTCCATCCGAGGTCGTTTACCATCACAAAAAATACCCGGAAGGTGCAGCCAGTTTAAACCGAACAGTTTTGGAAAGTTCGAATAAAACCAATCCGAATTTGACTAGGGTTTTGGACGTGAATCCAAGCCTTTTTCTTGCACGGGAAGTCCAGCCGCCTCTTATATACCTAAGGGGTAATGGCCGATTGAACAACACACAATCGAACAAATCTATCTACCACTTTTACCTTTACTTTTATCCTCTCCCTTTGTTCTTCTTCTTCCTCATTCTTCGTCTATTCTTCTTGTTGCAGGGCGGCGAACCTCGAGGCCCTAGGGGCGATCAGGTCGACCTTGGGCAGCCCATAGCCACCGCGCGCCCTGACGGGGTCCCTCCTGAGCGTGTGGGGTTTCGGGTCTTCAAAAGCGCCCGCCGGATTGATTGCGTACTGCCCTTCCGGACGGGTCTCCGTCAACGTGAGCTGCGGTCCATCACCCTCGGCGTTGGAGGTACACGGTGACGTGTTCGTCTGCGAACACACATCAATAACATGTATATCAAATATACCTTTCACTTTGCCATCCTTCTTATCTGCCAAATACTTGGGGCAAGTCCGCTTCCAGTGACCAGTCCCTTTGCAGTAGAAGCACTCAGTTTCAGGCTTAGGTCCAAACTTGGGCTTCTTCCCTTGAGTAGCAACTTGCTTGCCATTCTTCTTGAAGTTCCCCTTCGCCCTTTTTCTTGAAACTTAGTGAGAGATCATCTTATAATGCTACCGCCGTACTAAGCAAAATAAGATGCATAAAAGATAAACATCACATGCAATCAAAATATGTGACATGATATGGCCATCATCATCTTGTGACTTTGATCTCCATCTCCAAAGCACTGTCATGATCTCCATTGTCACCGGCTTGACACCTTGATCTCCATCGTAGCATCGTTGTCGTCTCGCCAACTATTGCTTCTACGACTATCGCTACTGCTTAGCGATAAAGTAAAGCAATTACATGGGGATTGCATTTCATACAATAAAGCGATGACCATAAGGCTCCTGCCAGTTGCCGATAACTAATACAAAACATGATCATCTCATATCATGTCTTGACCATATCACATCACATTATGCCCTACAAAAACAAGTTAGACGTCCTCTACTTTGTTGTTGCAAGTTTTACGTGGCTGCTACGGGCTTCAAGCAAGAACCGTTCTTACCTACGCATCAAAACCACAATGATTTTTTGTAAAGTGTGTTGTTTTAACCTTCAACAAGGACCGGCCGTAGTGAAACTTGATTCAACTAAAGTTGGAGAAACAGACACCCGCCAGCCACTTGTGTGTGAAGCACGTCGGTAGAACCAGTCTCATGAACGCGGTCATGTAATGTCGGTCCGGGCCGCTTCATCCAACAATACCGCCAAATCAAAGTAAGACGTTGGTGGTAAGAAGTATGACTATTATTGCCCACAACTCATTGTGTTCTACTCGTGCATATCATCTACACATAGACCTCGCTCGGATGCCACTATTGGGGAACGTAGTAATTCAAAAAAATCCTACGATCACGCAAGATCTATCCAGGAGATGCATATCAACGAGAGGGGAGAGTGTGTCCACGTACCCTTGTAGACCGAAAGCGGAAGCGTTCAGTTAACGTGGTTGATGTAGTCGAACGTCTTCACGATCCAACTGATCCAAGTACCGAACGTACGGCACCTCCATGTTCAGCACACGTTCAACTCGATGACGTCCCTCGAGCTCTTGATCCAGTAGAGGGTCTAGGGAGAGTTCCGTCAGCACGACAGCGTGGCGATGGTGTTGGTGATGTGATCCGCGCAGGGCTTTGCCTAAGCACTACGACACTATGACCGGAGGAGTAAAGTGTGGAGGGGGGCACTGCACACGGCTAAGAAACAACTGTTGTGCCTTTGGAGTGCCCCCTGGCCACATATATAAAGGAGGGGGGAGAGAGGCCGGCGGCCAGGAGGGGCACGCCTTTGGGGGGGAGTCCTACTTGGACTCCTACTCCAAGTAGGATTCGCCCCCCCCCCTCCTTTTCCTTTCTTCCACCGGGGGGGAGGGGGAATAGGAAGGAGAGGGACAGGGAAAGGGAAGGGGGCGCCGCCCCTCCTCCTTGTCCTATTCGGACTCCCAAGGAGGGGGGCGTTCGGCCACCCCCCCCCTCCCCCCGTGTGGGCTTCCCTCTCTCTCCCTTAGGCCCATGTTGGCCCAACACTTCCCCGGGGGGTTTCGGTAACCCCTCAGTACTCCGGAAAAATACCCGAATTACTCAGAACCATTCCAACAAATATATGAATGATTACCTCTCGACCATTTCGAGACTCCTCGTCATGTCCGTAATCTCATCCGGGACTCCGAACAAACTTCAGTCACCAAACCACGTAACTCATAATACAAACCGTCATCGAACGTTAAGCGTGCGGACCCTACGGGCTCGAGAACTACGTAGACATGACCGAGACACATCTCCAGTCAATAACCAATAGCGGAACTTGGATGCTCATATTGGCTCCTACATATTCTACGAAGATCTTTATCGGTCAAACCGCATAACAACATACGTTATTCCCTTTGTGATCGGTATGTTACATGCCCAAGATTTGATCGTCGGTATCATCATACCTAGTTCAATCTCGTTATCGGCAAGTCTCTTTACTCGTCAGGTAATGATCATCGGTATGTTACATTGATTAACCATCTTTGATTAACGAGCTAGTCAAGTAGAAGCATACTAGGGACACTGTGTTTGTCTATGTATTCACACATGTACTAAGTTTCTGGTTAATACAATTCTAGCATGAATAATAAACATTTATCATGATATAAGGAAATATAAATAACAACTTTATTATTGCCTCTAGGGCATATTTCCTTCAGATTTCACTAGTGGGTTCTCTCGAGAAAATAGCATACAGTGGGTAAACAAATTACTGTTGGGAAATTGGTAGAACTTCAAATAATCATGATGATATCCAGGTAATGATCATTATATAGGCATCACGTCCAAGATTAGTAGACCGACTCCTGCCTGCATCTAATACTATTACTCCACACATCGAGCGCTATCCAGCATGCATCTACTGTATTAAGTTCATGGAGAAACGGAGTAATGCAATAAGAACGATGAATTGATGTAGACAAGATCTATTTATGTAGAAATAGACCCCATCTTGTTATCCTTAATAGCAATGATACATACGTGTCATTTCCGCTTCTATCACTGGGATCAAGCACCGTAAGGTCGAACTCATCACAAAGCACCTCTTCCCATGGCAAGAAAAATTGATCTAGTTGGCCTAACTACGCCAAAGATTCGAAGAAGAAATACGAGACTATAAGTAATCATTCAAATAAGAGCTCAAAAGACTCAAATAACTTTCATGGATAAAAACATAGATCTAATCATAAACTCAAAGTTCATCAGATCCCAACAAACACACCGCAAAAATGAGTTACATCAAATAGATCTCCAAGAGACCACTGTATTGAAAATCAAAAGAGAGAGAGGAAGCCATCTAGCTACTAACTACGAACCCGTAGGTCTACCATGAACTACTCACGCATCATCGGAGAGGCACCAATGAGGATGATGAACCCCTATGTGATGGTGTCTAGATTGGATCTGGTGGTTCTGGAAATTGCGGCGGCTGGAATTGATTTTCGTCCACTCTCCTAGGGTTTCTGGAATATTGGGGTATTTTGAAGGAAATATGCCCTAGAGGCAATAATAAAGTTGTTATTTATATTTCCTTATATCATGATAAATGTTTATTATTCATGCTAGAATTGTATTAACCGGAAACTTGATATATGTGTCAGTACATAGACAAAGCAAAGTGTCCCTAGTATGCCTCTACTTGACTAGCTCGTTAATCAAAGATTGTTAAGTTTCCTGACCATAGACATGTGTTGTCATTTGATGAACGGGATCACATCATTTGGAGAATGATGCGATGGACAAGACCCATCCGTTAGCTTAGCATAATGATCGTTAAGTTTTATTGCTATTGCTTTTTTCATGACTTATACATATTCCTTTGACTATGAGATTATGCGACTCCCGAATATCGGAGGAACACCTTGTGTGCTACCAAACGTCACAACTTAACTGGGTGATTATAAAGATGCTCTACAGGTGTCTCTGAAGGTGTTTGTTGGGTTGGCATAGATTGATATTAGGATTTGTCACTCCGAGTATCCGAGAGGTATCTCTGGGCCCTCTCGGTAATGCACATCACTATAAGCCTTGCAAGCAATGTGACTAATGAGTTAGTTGCGAGCTGATGCATTACGAAATGAGTAAAGAGACTTTCCAGCAACGAGATTGAACCAGGTATAAGGATACCGGCGATCGAATCTCGGGCAAGTAACATACCGATGACAAAGGGAATAACGTATGTTGTCATTGCGGTTTGACCAGTAAAGATCTTTGTAGAATATGTAGGAACCAATATGAGCATCCAGGTTCCGCTGTTGGTTACTGACCGGAGATGTGTCTCGGTCATGTCTACATAGTTCTCGAACCCGTAGGGTCTGCACGCTTAACGTTCGATGACGATTTGTATTATGAGTTCTGTGTTTTCATGACCGAAGATCGTTCGGGTCCCGGATGAGATCATGGACATGACGAGGAGTCCGAAAATGGTCGAGAGGTAAAGATTGATATATTGGACGATGATATTCGGACACCGGAATGGTTCCGGAATGTTTCTGATATTTTTCGGAGTACCGAGAGGTTACCGGAACCCTCCGGGGAAAGTAATGCGCCTACATGGGCCATAGGGGAGAGGGGAGGCAGCCCACAAGGGGTGCCGCGCCCCCCTCCCATAGGGAGTCTGAATTGGACTAGGGAGGCGCGCCTCTTTCCTTCTCCTCTTCCTCTCCTTCCTCTTTCCCCTCCATGAGAAGGAAAAAAGGGGGGCAAATCCTACTAGGACTGGAGTCCTAGTAGGACCCCCCCCCCCACTCCTTGGCGCGCCCCTGGTGGCCGGCCTCCTTGAGGGAGTCCTGGATTAGGGGGTGTCCGGATAGCCGGACTACCATCATCACCGAACTATCATTTGCCGGACTATCATCATCGACCGGACTCCAAGACTATGAAGATACAAGATTGAAGACTTCACCCCGTGTCCGGATGGGACTTTCCTTGGCGTGGAAGGCAAGCTAGGCGATAAGGATATGTAGATCTCCTACCATTGTAACCGACTCTATGTAACCCTAGCCCTCTCCGGTGTCTATATAAACTGGATGGCTTTAGTCCGTAGGACTACAATCACAACAACCCTAACAATCATACCATAGGCTAGCTTCTAGGGTTTAGCCTCCTTGATCTCGTGGTAGATCCACTCTTGTAAACATCCACAATATCAATATCAATCAAGCAGGACGTAGGGTTTTACCTCCATCAAGAGGGCCCGAACCTGGGTAAACATCGTGTCCCTCGTCTCCTGTTACCATCCGCCTAGACGCACGATTCGGGACCCCCTACCGAGATCCGCGGTTTTGACACCGACATTAGTGCTTTCATTGAGAGTTCCTCGTGTCGCCACCGATAGGCTTGATGGCCTCTTCAATCAACAACGACGCAATCCTGGGTGAGACCTTTCTCCCGGACAGATCTTCGATTCGCGGCCGCATCAAGGGCCAACTCCCTTGGCCATCTGGAGCAGATCGAAGCTACGCCCCGCCGTCGAGTCAGGTTTGAAGCCTAAACTTCATGGCCGATATCCGGGGACTTGATCCTCGATGGATCTGAGCCACAGCCGAGGCGCCACCACTGTCACGATGGGCATGACCTAACTCTGCCGCCGGACAGCACCTTGGAGGCCGCACCCGGATCCGCTCCGACTCATAGTCCGGAGCCGATCGCTCGAATCGAGGACGGATGGCTGGACACCGCCTCGGGAGCCGCAATTCCTACGGCGATGGAGCCGAACACTTACCTTGTCCCACGTAAAGCCCATGACTCCGAGGTGCCGGACTCCCTGCCGGACTCCGAACCTCCTGCGCCCCTGCCAGTCGAATCCGATTGGCGCCGATCATGGAATTCACCGCTGCGGACATCTTTCAAAGACTCGCCCTTGGCGATATCATAAATTCATTGAAGCATCTCTCGCTATCCGGAGAGCCTGGCGAACTACGGCCAGATGGTTGGGACGCGGATGATGAAGAAATTCAGATCCCACCCACCACCCACTTCAGTAGCCACCGTCGGCGATTTAACCGACATACTCGACTCGACTCAAGACATCGACGGTATGGACGACGATGCGGAGACTCCCAAGAACCAGTGCCTACAGACCTTTGGAAGACCACCTCGTCATACGACATATACATGGTGGACACCCCGAAGGGAAGCGATAACGAGGAACAGCGGGACGCGGCAGAGGATAATCTCGCCGATAAAGAACCAAAACGGCGACGTAGGCGCCGCCTTAAGTCTCGCCTCGATCAAAGCAGCCTTCCTAACGACCCAGCGATAGAGCAGGGCAAGCCAGCAGACGACGAACAAGACGAGCCGGATAATCAACCCCTTCACGGAGCAATCAACAGTCCGGCCACAACACCAGAGCATAAGAACATACGCAAAAAACTCGTCGCCACTGCAAGAAGTTTGAAGAAGGCAAAACGGAAGCTCAAAACAGTAGAAGACACGCTCGTAATGAAGTGGAACAAAGTATTCAAGACCACGACAAATATGGCAATGGCCATCAAACTAAGAGCTACCAGCGCAAGTTGTTGCCAGAGTTTGACGAGGAAGCCATCGAGCCTTCACAACAAAAAATAAAGAGGCCGCTTGGCGGATAGACGCCGATGACGGGCCCAAAGCGACAAACGGGCTGCACACAAGCGAATTATAATCCTGGTAAGCGGACGGCCCAACTAGGTCCATCTACGGGCCAAAAAGAGGACCCTGTGAAGTAACACACCACGACAAGTGTTCAAGACAGCGGCACACCCAAATACAGCGCGCACACCCTCTATGTTTCACCGATGAGGTCTTTGGATCATGAATTTCCAGCAGGTTTAAACCCATAAACATAGAGGCATCGACAACACAATGACCCCGAGTCTGGATAGAAGACTACATACTACACATACACATGGCTAGAGGAGATGATCTCCACGCCATAAAATACCTACCCCTCAAGCTCAAAGGGCCAGCTCGGCATTGGCTCAAAAGCCTCCCGAAAAACATTGTTGGAAGTTGGGAAGAGCTTGAGGACGCATTTAAAGCAAATTTTCAAGGGACTTATGTCCGCCCTCCGGATCTTGACGATCTGAGTCATATAACCCAACAGCCCGGAGAGTCGGTAAGAAATTCTCGAACAGGTTCCTTACCAAAAGAACCAAATAGTCGATTGTCCGGACGCGAAGCCTTAGCAGCTTTTAAACACAACGTCCGAGACGAATGGCTCGCCAGACACCTCGCCAAGAGAAGCCAAGAACAATGGCACGCTAACAAACCTCGTGGCGCGCTTTGCGCGAGAGAAGACAGCTGGCTAGCAAGATGCAGACCAGCGACCAGTACATCCGAGATCAAAGATGGAAACGGAAAGTCACGGCGCAAGAAAGATCAGCGCCGGAATAAAGAAAAAAGCCCACAGGGCACGGCGGTCAACACCGGATTCAAAAGCTCGTGGCCAGACAATAAAAAACGGCCTCTTAAGGACAACAGAGACGAGCTATCAAATTTAAAAAAAAAATAGATCGGATATGTCAAATCCACAGTACCCCCGGAAGGCCTGCAAACCATACCAACCGAAATTGTTGGGTTTTTAAACAGTCCGGCAGACTTAATGCCGGACACAAGGGGCTCGATACGCCAAGCGAGGACAATGACGAGCCCCACCAGCAGAGCCCCGGAAGTCAAAAGACTTTCCCTCGAGAAGTCAAAACAGTAAACTTGCTTCACGTGATAACACGGAAAGCCAACCACGGCACTCGCCAAGACAAGTGTCGGACGATCCACCCAGTGGACCAAGGTTGGATGTCAAAACCAATCACTTTCGACCATCCGGATTAGTCCGTATATCCGGAGCGCAGGATAGACTGCCCTGATATCGGATCCCATAATAGACGGATTGCAATTAACGCAGGTGTTGATGGACGGCGGCAGTGACTTAAACCTGCCATATCCGGGCACAATCCGCAAGTAGGGATAGACCCTATTACAATTCGGCATAGCCGCACTTCCTTCAAAGGAGTGGCGCCAGGCCCTTAAGCCAACTATCAAGCACCACTGGGACGGGAAGCTCTCGTCCGCTCCAATACAATACCACATTCCGCGTCTTCTACGCTTCAAATGCCCGGTCCACATGGCATCGTTTCATCAAAGGGTCGCCTGAGACCCCGGACACGGCTGGACGAGTCCCGAATAAATAAGCTAGGGGCTACCTAGCCGCACACCCCTTCACAAGGGTTTGCACATACAAGCCATAATGAGCTAGCATAGGCTCAGCTTTCTTAATCTATATTTCAATTTGTATGCACTTTCTCGCATACGATTTCTTTTCCAACCAAGTTCCTCTCTTTTACAGATGAACAGCGTGCACACCTGTTCAGGATACGGCTGCGCGGAGACACAGCGCAGACGTGCGGTGAGGGACCCGTTAAAGGACTCTTTTCGACTAAGACCCTCGTAAACCTTTCTCACTGTCTCTTGTTGCTAGAATCCCTGGTTTTCAAGATAACCAGAGTGGAGATCGGCGTTTTGGCATCGGCAGCGCGTAAGAACCTGCATGTACCGACACAAGGGGCTTAGGGCTTTGTTTTGCCGCTATTATAAAGACCGAACACCTTCGGGAGTGTTCGGCGTCTCGAGTTAGGCCTTATATGCATCACCTCCGAATCATGTCTTTGGTCAAATGTTGGGTTTGCCCGGCTCACGTGTTTTGCTGCCTTACGTTCAGTATCATCGGCTAACGCGCTCTCGGGAGAACTATGCGATTGTGCCCCGGTTCGGCCGGGCGAGCACCTCGAGAGAAAGCCGAAACTGATGTCATGATACTGGCGAGACTGGTCAACCACTCGATCGACCTTGGGAATGTTTAGGATTCCTCCGCTTTGTGAAGGGCCGTTTCGGCCAGCACATACGCGCCCAATTCGGAGAGCACGGTGCCCCGGGGGCTATGTCGTAGCCCCACCTCGAACTCCATGGCTAAGTGAAAGTGATAAAGCATTATAGTCCGGTTGCCTCGTTTGCTCGGCTACCCCCCCTTTACAGGACCGAGACGTCGGATTAAGTGTGAAAATGCGCTATTTTTTGCGAACACCCCCGCACCTTGTGCGTGGGGGCTGAAGCCGACGACTGCCATCTTTCAGGTTATACATACGTATACATGAACGGCCGTAAAGGAGATATTCTATTACTTGAATGCACAAGTATAAAAGGCGCTTACATCATAAATATCATTTTTACATCATATAAACGTTCATTCGAACGTAACATTTTTTGAGCACCGCGACTCTATTACACGAGCACCGAAAGACGCCGCCAAAATAGTGCTCGGCGGGTAGCCGTTATTATCCGAACCGAAGTCGCAACAGCGGTGGCATCCATCTCTGTCCAATGTGTCTTCACACGGCGAAGCGCCATCCGCGCACCCTCTATGCAGGTCGACCGCTTCATCGCCTTGATATGCGGCGCCGCCCCAAGAAATTGCTGCAATAAGCCAAAATAACTCTTGGTGAGGCCTATCCGGCGGATATGGGTCACTATATCCGCCATAGCAAGCCCGGATAACCTATTTAGCTCAGCCCACTCAGCCAAGCGATCGGTCAGCGGAAGTGTACGCTCCGGACTATGGAATTGAGACCAAAACAGCTCTTCCGTCTGGTGATCCTTCTGGCTTTGAAAATGCACAACGGCATCCTCCGCTTTCGCTGCTAAGTCCATATAAGGTCCTCCGGACACCACAGTTAGCCCAGTGAGCATATTTTGAATCCGTGAACCTTGGCGCAGCGTAAAAGGCTTGCCACCTACAATCTCCCGGCCTGGCCCAGCTCTTCCTTCATAGCCCGCATTGCAGAGCAGGCATTCTCGGCTTCGGCGGTGGCCTTCCGCAGGTCTTCCTGCCCCGCTAGGCGCTCCTTCCCAAGAGCCTCATTGCGGTCGGTAGCCTCTTTTAACTTCACAGCCATTTCGGCTATCTCTTCCCTGCTCCGGCAGTGTGCGGCCTTCGGCCGCTAACTCCTCGGCGCCTTGAGGCTGCCGCATTACTCCTCGGCCTGCTCCTTGGCTTGAGCAAGTTCGGCCCGAAGACTCTCCACGGCAGCGGCACTATCTGCATTTCACGCACATATTGTAAGGAGTTGGCTTCGGCTCCCTTACCATGTGACCGCGCAGTAACACTTACCTTGCGACTCATCAAGTCGCCTGTTGATCAGCGCGATGTCTTCATCCGCCACATCGAGTTGCCGCTTTAGTTCAGCAACTCCATTAGTCCCCCGGACGACCCGCCACCTGCATCGGCACGACGGGAATTTAAAACCTGCGATTTTGATCCTCGGCACGCTGTCGATATCGACAACCTACCGAGTCTCAGGGGCTACTATCTATCTGAGCGCATTCTATATGCAAAACTGTTAAAAGGTGTGTCATTTTACGTACCTCAAACCCCGCCATAAACTCCCGCGACATCATGCAACCCGCCTTGGTGACGAAATCCTTTCAATCACCATGCTCATCAATGCGTGCTGATCTTGAGATAGACGCCTTCTCAAGAAGATCCTTCACCAGACACCGCTTGGCGCCGAACTATCCGGCTTTGCCACACCCGGCTCCCTCCGTGATTTACACTTCAGGCTCGTCCACCCTATCCAACGGCGCCCGGACGGGCGTCTCGCTCTCTATCATCTCCGACGAAGGTCCCCAAGACGAGCTCATCTGCGAAGGACGGAGATCCGAACTACAAGGTAAAAACTTTAGTTATCCTCGAAGCACAAATAGGGATGTCCCTTATTATAAAACTCCTTTCTTTCTACTTACGGCTCGTTGGAGGGCTGGCTCATTAAGGAGATTGTGCGGCGGGGCCTCCCGGACGCAGGACCCTCCGGCGAAGATTTCTTCCCCATTTAGGGCTTTTTTCCCGGGTCCTCGGAGGCAGTCCTCTTCTCCCTTGGTAGGAGGGATTCTCGATCCCCTCATTCAAGAGCCTCCTCGGTGAGGCAGTAGCTTTCTGCTTTCCCCTTCGCCTTCCTCCGGCGCAACCTCAACATCCAGACCAGCACGGATCCGCGCGGTCTCGGGGAGGGGGGCCGGACACCATATTAATTTTGCTTCCGCTATCCACTCCTGTGTAGAAGGAGATCGGTCATAAGGCGGATCATCGAAAGGCAAACAAACGGTATGTCCGGACTTGGAACTACTTACTTGAGTATCCGGGCGATTGCAACTTAGTCCAGCATCCTTGGTCAATTCCGGACGCACCTCTTGCGATCCGAGGAATAAGTTATACATCTCCAAGGGCGTCATACCCATGAAGTGTTGAAGAATCCGTGGGCCCTCCGGATTGAACTCCCATAGCCGGAGAGGACGGCGTTTGCAGGGCAGGAGACGCCTAATTAGCATAACCTACATCACCACCACCATATCAATCTCCCTCGATAAGAGATCTCGAATCCGCCTGCGCAGAGGGGCACGCCCTTTGACGGCCCCAGCTGAGCTCCTTGGTTGACCCACGACATCAATCGTCGTGGAGGTCCCAGGCGGAATAGGGCGGCGGCTTTTGTCTGCGCCCCTCGGACGGTAATATAGAACCACTCTTGCTGCCACAGCCGAGCTCCTCTTGAAGGAGCCAGGGGACCACGGGCATCGGCCCTCCTACTTATGGCCGCCCGCCACACTCCGCTTAGACGCCCCGATCATCTTGGCGCCACATTAAAGTCTTCAGCCACAGGCCGAAGTGTGGGGTGACGCGGAGGAAGGCTTCGCAGATGACAATGAATATGGATATATGGAGGATGGACTCCGGAGCCAAGTCGTGGAATTCCAACCCATAGTAGAACATGAGCCCTCTCACAAAAGGATCCATCGGGAAGCCTAAACCCCGACGGAGGTGGGATACGAAGACGACATACTCGCCGGGCTCAGGGGTGGGGATGGCCTGCCCTTCGGCAGGCAACCTGTGCGAAATCTCGTAAGACAGGTACTTGGCCTCCCGCAGCTTTAGCACGTCCTCCTCCGTGACGGAGGAGGGCGCCCACCGCCCCGAAGTCGGAACCGGACATCGCTGAAGGTCCGAAGCGCCGAATCTGGAGCTCTAGGTGCTGGAACTTGGAGCATGGAGAAGATTCGATGGTGGATTAAAGAAAAAAAACGAGCCTTGGTCCCGTTATAAAGAGGAGAATACCAAGAGCCGTCTCCGTGACCGCTTGGGACTCGCCGATAGAGGCGTGGCGGACGGAGCGCGGTTGGGTTACCCACGCCCGTATTGATGAGAATCCTGATTAAGGGGAAACACGATCTACGCTCGACAAGACGTGCCAAGGAAACCGCTTCGCTAAAATGCTTGTTGAGGTGGTAAAGTAAAAACAATTCGAGTAATGGCTTGGTAGTGGTGTGACGTCATGCAACGGAAAACGCCAGTGATTGAACTTGTGTATATATTATTATTCTCTACTGGTGGAATGTGGAATTTATTTTGCGAGCGGACACTATCCTGGTGTTCACAATCTTCTATCATTTGGAGGAGGAACCCGCCTTGCAATGCCAAGCAATATACACGCCGGACTTATCGTCATTGAAGCCTGGTTCGGGGCTACCGAGGAGTCTGGATTAGGGGTGTCCGGATAGCGGACTACCATCATCACCGAACTATCATTTGTCGGACTATCATCATCGACCGGACTCCAAGACTATGAAGATACAAGATTGAAGACTTCACCTCGTGTCCGGATGGGACTTTCCTTGGCGTGGAAGGCAAGCTAGGCGATACGGATATGTAGATCTCCTACCATTGTAACCGACTCTATGTAACCCTAGCCCTCTCCGGTGTCTATATAAACCGGATGGCTTTAGTCCGTAGGACGACAATCACAACAACCCTTACAATCATACCATAGGCTAGCTTCTAGGGTTTAGCCTCCTTGATCTCGTGGTAGATCCACTCTTGTAAACATCCACAATATCAATATCAATCAAGCAGGGCGTGGGTTTTACCTCCATCAAGAGGGCCCAACACAGGTAAACATCATGTCCCTCGCCTCCTGTTACCATCCGCCTAGACGCACAGTTCGGGACCCCCTACCCGAGATCCGCCGGTTTTGACACCGACACTCCTCCTCTCCCTCATTTATGTACGTGGGTAGGGCACCCCTTGGAGACACATCAATTGTTCTCTTAGCCGTGTGCGGTGCCCCCCTCCACAGTTTACTTCTCCGGTAATAGCGTCGTAGTGCTTAGGCGAAGCCCTGCGCGGATCACATCACCATCACCGTCGTGCTGATGAAACTCTCCCTCGACCCTCTGCTGGATCAAGAGTTTGAGGGACGTCATCGAGCTGAACATGTGCTGAACTCAGAGGTGTCGTACGTTCGGTACTTGATCGATTGGGTGGCGAAGACGTACGACTACATCAACCGCGTTAAACTAACGCTTCCGCTTTTGGTCTAACAGGGTACGTGGACACATTCTCCCCCTCTCATTGATATGCATCTCCTAGATAGATCTTGCGTGATCGTAGGAAATTTCTTGAAATTGCATGCTACGTTCCCCAGTATTGGCATCCGAGCCAGGTCTATGCATAGATGATATGCACGAGTAGAACACAAAGAGTTATGGGCGATAATAGTCATACTGCTTTCCACCAACGTCTTATTTTGATTCGGCGGTATTGTTGGATGAAGCGGTCTGGACCAACCTTACATGACCACGTTCATGAGACCGGTTCCGCCGACAGACATGCAACTTGATTTGCATAAAGGTGGTTGGCGGGCGTCTGTTTCTCCAACTTTAGTTGAATCGAATTTGACTAGGGACGGTCCTTGTTGAAGGTTAAAACAACACACTTGACAAAAAAATCGTTGTGGTTTTGATGCGAGGTAAGAACGGTTCTTGCTAGAAGCCCGTAGCAGCCACGTAAAACTTGCAACAACAAAGTAGAGGACATCTAACTTGTTTTTGCAGGGGCATGTTGTGATGTGATATGGTCAAGACATGATGTGATATAAGATATTGTATGAGATGATCATGTTTTGTAGAAGTTATAGGCAACTGGCAGGAGCCTTATGGTTGTCGCTTTATTGTATGAAACGCAATCGCCATGTAATTGCTTTACTTTATCACTATGCGGTAGCGATAGTTGTAGAAGAAATGGTTGGCAAGACGACAACGACGGTATGATGGAGGTCAAGGTGTCAAGCCAGTGACGATGGAGATCATGACGGTGCTTTGGAGATGGAGATCAAAGGCACAAGATGATGATGGCCATATCATGTCACATATTATGATTGCATGTGATGTTTATCTTTTATGCATCTTATTTTGCTTAGTACGGTGGTAGCATTATAAGATGATCCCTCACTAAATTTCAAGGTATAAGTGTTCTTCCTGAGTATGCACCGTTGTTACAGTTCGTCGTGCCGAGACACCATGTGATGATCGGGTGTGATAAGCTCTATGTTCACATACAACGGGTGTAATACTCAGGTTAAACTTGACGAGCCTGTCATATACAGATAAGGCCTCGGAACACTGAGACTGAAAGGTCGAACGTGAATCCTATAGTAGATGTGATCAACATAGATATGTTCACCATTGAAAACTACTCCATCTCACGTGATGATCGGACATGGTTTAGTTGATATGGATCACGTGATTATTTAGATGACTAGAGGGATGTCTATCTAAGTGGGAGTTCTTAAGTAATACGATTAATTAAACTTAAATTTGTCATGAACTTAGTCCTGATAGTTTTTTTTTGCATATCTATGTTGTTGTAGATCAATGGCCTATGCTACCGTTCCCTTAAATTTTAATGCGTTCTTAGAGAAAGCTAAGTTGAAAGATGATGGTAGCAACTACACGGACTGGGTCCGTAACTTAAGGATTCTCCTCATTGCTTCACAGAAGAATTACGTCCTGGAAACACCGCTAGGTGCAAGGCCTGCTGTAGGAGCAACTCCGGACGTTATGAACGGCTGGCAAGCTAAATCTGATGACTACTGGATAGTTCGGTGTGCCATGCTTTACGGCTTAGAATCGGGACTTCAAAGACGTTTTGAACGTCATGGAGAATATGAGATGTTCCAGGAGTTGAAGTTAATATTTCAAGCAAATGCCCGAGTTGAGAGATATGAAGTCTCCAACAAGTTCTATAGCTGCAAGATGGAGGAGAACATTTCTGTCAGTGAACATATACTCAAAATGTCTGGGTATCATAGCCACTTGACTCAGCTGGGAGTTAATCTTCCGGATGATAGTGTCATTGATAGAGTTCTTCAATAACTGCCACCAAGCTATAAAGGCTTCATGATGAACTATAATATGCAAGGGATGGAAAAGACAATTCCCGAGCTCTTCGCAATGCTTAAGGCTGCGTAAGTAGAAATCAAGAAGGAGCATCAAGTGTTGATGGTTACCAAGACCACTAGTTTCAAGAAAAGGGGCAAAGGGAAGAAGGGGAACTTCAATAAGAATAGCAAGCAAGTTGCTGCTCCCGGGAAGAATCCCAAGTCTGGACCTAAGCCTCAAACTAAGTGCTTCTACTGCAAAGGGACTGGTCACTGGAAGCGGAACTGCCCCAAGTATTTGGCGGATAAGAAGGATGGCAAAGTGAAAGGTATATTTGATATACATGTTATTGATGTGGACCTTACTAATGCTCGCAGTAGTGCTTGGGTATTTGATACTGGTTTTGTTGCTCAAATTTGCAACTCGAAACAGGGGCTACGGATTAAACGAAGATTGGCTAAGGACGAGGTGACGATGCGCGTCGGAAATGGTTCCAAGGTCGATGTGATCGTCGTCGGCACGCTACCTCTACATCTACCTTTGGGATTAGTTTTAGACCTGAATAATTGTTATTTGGTGCCAGCGTTGAGCATGAACATTATATCTGGATCTTGTTTGGTGCGAGACGGTTATTCATTTAAATCAGAGAATAATGGTTGTTCTATTTATATGAGTAATATCCTTTATGGTCATGCACCCTTGATGAGTGGTCTATTTTTGTTGAATCTCGATCGTAGTGATACACATATTCATAATATTGAAGCCAAAAGATGCAAAGTTAATAATGATAGTGTAAGCTTATTTGTGGCATCGCCGTTTAGGTCATATTGGTGTAAAGCGCATGAAGAAACTCCATGCAGATGGGCTTTTGGAATCACTTGATTATGAATCACTTGATGCTTGCGAATCATGCCTCATGGGCAAGATGACTAAGACTCCGTTCTCCGGAACAATGGAGCGAGCTACTGACTTATTGGAAATAATACATACTGATGTATGCGGTCCGATGAGTGTTGAGGCTCATGGCGGATATCGTTATTTTCTGACCTTCACAGATGATCTGAGCAGATATGGGTATATCTACTTGATGAAACATAAGTCTGAAACATTTGAAAAGTTCAAAGAATTTTAGAGTGAAGTAGAAAATCATCGTAACAAGAAAATAAAGTTTCTACGACCTGAACGCGGAGGCGAATATTTGAGTTACGAGTTTAGTCTTCATTTGAAACAATGTGGAATAGTTTCGCAACTCACGCCACCTGGAATACCACAGCGTAATGGTGTGTCCAGACGTCGTAATTATACTTTATTAGATATGGTGCGATCTATGATGTCTCTTACCGATTTACCACTATCATTTTGGGGTTATGCTTTAGAGATGGCTGCATTCATGTTAAATAGGGCACCATCTAAATCCGTTGAGACAACACCATATGAACTGTGGTTTGGCAAGAAACCTAAGTTGTCGTTTCTTAAAGTTTGGGGCTACGATGCTTATGTGAAAAAGCTTCAACCTGATAAGCTCGAACCCAAATCGGAGAAGTGCGTCTTCATAGGATACCCAAAAGAAACTGTTGGGTACACCTTCTATCACAGATCCGAAGGCAAGATCTTTGTTGCTAAGAATGGATCCTTTCTAGAGAAGGACTTTCTCTCGAAAGAAGTGAGTGGGAGGAAAGTAGAACTTGATGAGGTAGTTGTACCTTCTCTCGAATTGGAAAGTAGTTCATCACAGAAATCAGTTCCAGTGATGCCTACACCAATTAGTGAGGAAGCTAATGATGATGATCATGAAACTTCAAATCAAGTTACTACCGAATCTCGTAGGTCAACCAGAGTACGTTCCACACCAGAGTGGTACGGTAATCATATTCTGGAAGTCATATTACTAGACCATGACGAACCTACGAACTATGAGGAAGCGATGATGAGCCCAGATTCCACGAAATGGCTTGAGGCCATGAAATCTGAGATGGGATCCATGTATGAGAACAAAGTATGGACTTTGGTTGACTTGCCCGATGATCGGCAAGCCATAGAAAATAAATGGATCTTCAAGAAGAAGACTGACGCTGACGGTAATGTTACTATCTACAAAGCTCGACTTGTTGCGGAAGGTTTTTGACAAGTTCAAGGAGTTGACTACGATGAGACTTTCTCACCCGTAGTGATGCTTAAGTCTGTCCGAATCATGTTAGCAACTGCCGCATTTTATGATTATGAAATTTGGCAAATGGATGTCAAAACTGCATTCCTTAATGGATTTCTTAAAGAAGAGTTGTATATGATGCAACCAGAAGGTTTTGTCGATCCTAAAGGTGCTAACAAAGCGTGCAAGCTCCAGCGATGCATTTATGGACTAGTGCAAGCCTCTCGGAGTTGGAATATACGCTTTGATAGTGTGATCAAAGCATATGGTTTTATACAGACTTTTGGAGAAGCATGTATTTACAAGAAAGTGAGTGGAGCTCAGAGCATTTCTAATACTATATGTGGATGACATATTGTTGATTGGAAATGATACATAATTTCTGGATAGCATAAAAGGATACTTGAATAAGAATTTTTCAATGAAAGACCTCGGTGAAGCTGCTTATATATTGGGCATCAAGATCTATAGAGATAGATCAAGACGCTTAATTGGAATTTCACAAAGCACATACCTTGATAAAGTTTTGAAGAAGTTCAAAAAGGATCTGTCAAAGAAAGGGTTATTGCCTGTGTTACAAGGTGTGAAGTTGAGTCAGACTCAATGCCCGACCACTTCAGAAGATAGAGAGAAAATGAAAGCCATTCCCAATGCCTCAGCCATAGGTTCTGTCATGTATGCATTGCTGTGTACCAGACCTGTTGTGTGCCTTGCTATAAGTTTAGCAGGGAGGTACCAAACTAATCCAGGAGTGGATCACTGGACAGCGGTCAAGAACATCCTGAAATACCTGAAAAGGACTAAGGATATGTTTCTCGTTTATGGAGGTGACAAAGAGCTTGTCATAAATGGTTACGTCAATGCTAGCTTTGACACTGATCTGGATGACTCTAAGTCACAAACTGGATATTGAATGGTGGAGGTGACAGTTGGTGCAGTTCCAAGCAAAGCGTCCAGGCGGGATCTACATGTGAAGCGGAGTACATAGCTGCTTCGCAAGCAACAAATGAATGAGTCTGTATAAAGGAGTTCATATCCGATCTAGGTGTAATACCTAGTGCATCGGGTCCAATGAAAATCTTTTGTGACAATACTGGAGCAATTGCCTTAGCGAAGGAATCCAGATTTTCACAAGAGAACCAAACACATCAAGAGATGCTTCAACTCCATCCACGATCAAGTCAAGGAGGGAGACATAGAGATTTGCAAAATACATACGGATCTGACTATTGCAGACCGGTTGACTAAGCCTCTTCCACGACCAAAACATGATCAGCACCAAGACTCCAAGGGTGTTAGAATCATTGCAATGTAATCTAGACTATTGACTCTAGTGCAAGTTGGAGACTGAAGGAAATATGCCCTAGAGGCAATAATAAAGTTGTTATCTATATTTCCTTATATCATGATAATTTTTTATTATTCATGCTAAAATTGTATTAACCGGAAACTTGATACATGTGTGAATACATAGACAAAACAAAGTGTCCCTAGTATGCCTCTACTTGACTAGCTCGTTAATCAAAGATGGTTAAGTTTCCTGACCATAGACATGTGTTGTCATTTGATGAACGGGATCACATCATTAGGAGAATGATGTGATGGACAAGACCCATCCGTTAGCTTAGTATAATGATCATTAAGTTTTATTGCTATTGCTTTCTTCATGACTTACACATATTCCTTTGACTATGAGATTATGCAACTCCCGAATATCGGAGGAACACCTTGTGTGCTATAAAATGTCACAACGTAACTGGGTCATTATAAATATGCTCTACAAGTGTCATCGAAGGTGTTTATTGGGTTGGCATAGATCGAGATTAGGATTTGTCACTCCAAGTATCGGAGAGGTATCTCTGAGCCCTCTCGGTAATGCACATCACTATAAGCCTTGCAAGCAATGTGACTAATGAGTTAGTTGCGGGATGATGCATTACGGAACGAGTAAAGAGACTTGCTGGTAACGAGATTGAACTAGGTACGAGGATACCGACGATCAAATCTAGGGCAAGTAACATACCGATGACAAAGGGAATAACATATGTTGTCATTACGGTTTGACCGATAAAGATCTCCGTAGAATATGTAGGAACCAATATGAGCATCCAGGTTCCGCTGTTGGTTATTAACCGGAGATGTGTCTCGGTCTTGTCTACATAGTTCTCGAACCCGTAGGGTCCGCACGCTTAACGTTCGATGACGATTTGTATTATGAGTTATGTGTTTTGGTGACCGAAGATTGTTCGGAGTCCCGGATGAGATCACGGACATGACGAGGAGTCTCAAAATGGTCGAGAGGTAAAGATTAATATATTGAACAATGATATTCGGACACCAGAATGGTTCCAGAATGTTTCGGGTATTTTTTGGAGTACTGGAACCCCCGGGGAAAGTAATGGGCCTACATGGGCCATATGGGAGAGGGGAGGCACCCACAAGGGGTGGCCATGCCCCCCTCCCATAATGAGTCCAAATTGGACTAGGGGAGGGGGCGCGCCCCCCTTTCCTTCTCCTCTTCCCTCTCTCTTCCCTCTTTCCCCCTCCATGAGAAGGAAGGGGAGGGGCAAATCCTACTAGGACTAGAGTCCTAGTAGGACCCCCCCTCTCCTAGGCGCGCCCCTGGTGGCCGACCTCCTCCTCTCCCTCATTTATGTACGTGGGTAGGACACCCCTTGGAGACACATCAATTGTTCTCTTAGCCGTGTGTGGTGCCCCCCTCCACAGTTTACTCCTCCAGTCATAGCGTCGTGGTGCTTAGGCGAAGCCCTGCCCGGATCACATCACCATCACTATCACCACGCCGTCGTGCTGACGAAACTATCCCTCTACCCTTTGTTGGATCAAGAGTTCGAGGGACGTCATCGAGCTGAATGTGTCCTGAACTCGGAGGTGATGTGCGGTCGGTACTTGATCGGTTGGATCGTGAAGACGTTCGGCTACATCAACCGCGTTAACTAACGCTTTCGCTTTTGGTCTACGAGGGTATGTGGACACACTCTCCCCCTCTCGTTGCTATGCATCTCCTAGATAGATTTTCCGCGTGATCATAGGAATTTTTTTGAAATTGCATGCTACGTTCCCCAACATATTTATAGAGCAAAGAGGCGGTGCATGAGGCCACCGAGGTGGGCACAACCCACCTGGGTGCGCCTAGGCCCCGAGGCGCGCCCTGGTGGGTTGTGCTCCCCTCGGAGCCCCCCTGGTACTTCTTTGGCCCAACAGGTGTCTTCTGGTCAAGAAAAAATCTCCAAAAAGTTACGCTGCGTTTGGACTCTGTTTGGTATTGATTTTTTGCTATGTAAAAAACAAGCAAAAAAACAGCAACTGGCACTGGGCACTATGTCAATAGGTTAGTCCCAAAAAATGATATAAAGTTGCTATAAAAAGATTGTAAATCATCCACGAATGATAATATAACATCATGGGACAATAAAAAATTGTAGATACGTTGGAGACGTATCATGCACCATATCTAATAAAGTACGGTTTTGACATTTGGACACACCATTACGTTGTGGTGTTCCAGGTGGCGTGAGTTGTGAAACAATTCCATATTGTTTTAAATGAAGGCCAAACTCGTAACTCAAATATTCGCCTCCGCGATCAGATCGTAGAAACTTTATTTTCTTGTTACGATGACTCTCTACTTCACTCTAAAATTCTTTGAACTTTTCAAATGTTTTAGACTTGTGTTTCATCAGTAGATATACCCATACAAACTCAAATCATCTATGAAGGTCAAAAAATAACGATACCCGCCGCGTGCCTCAACACTCATTGGACCACATACATCGGTATGTATTATTTCCAATAAGTCGTTAGCTCACTCCATTGTTCCGGAGAACGGAGTTTTAATCATCTTGCCCATGAGGCATGGTTCGCAAGTATCAAATGATTCATAATCAAGTGATTCCAAAAGTCCATCCGCATGGAGTTTCTTCATGCGCTTTACACCAATATGACCTAAACGGCAGTGCCAAAAATATGTTGCACTATCATTATCAACTTTGCATCTGTTGGCATCAATATTATGAATATGTGTATCACTATGATCGTGATTCAACAAGAATAGACCATTCATCAAGGGTGCATGACCATAAAAGATATTACTCATATAAATAGAACAACCATTATTCTTCGATTTAAATGAATAACCGTCTCGCAATAAACAAGATCCAAATATAATGTTCATCTCAACGCTGGCACCAAATAACAATTATTCAGGTCTAAAACTAATCCCGAAGGTAGAAGTAGAGGTAGCATGCCGATGGCGATCACATAGACCTTGTAACAGTTCCCGGCGCGCATCGTTACCTCGTCCTTAGCCAATCTTCATTTATTTCGTAGCTCCTATTTCGAGTTACAAATATGAGCAACCGAACCAGTATCAAATACCCAGGCGCTACTACGAGCATTAGTAAGGTACACATCAATAACATGTATATCAAATATACCTTTGTTCACTTTGCCATCCGCTTCCAGTGACCATTCCCTTTACAGTAGAAGCACTCAGTTTCAGGCTTGTGTCCTGCTTTGGGTTTCTTCTCGGGAGTGGCAACTTGCTTGCCATTCGTCTTGAAGTTCCCTTTCTTTCCCTTGCCCTTTTTCTTGAAACTAGTGGTCTTGTTAACCATCAACACTTGATGCTCCTTCTTGATTTCTACCTCCCCAGCCATAAGCATTGCAAAGAGCTCAGGAATCGTTTTATTCTTCCCTTGCATATGATGGTTCATCATGAAGCCTTTGTAGCTTGGTGGTAGTGATTGAAGAACTCTATCAATAACACTATCAACTGGAAGATCAACTCTCAACCGAGTCAAGTGGTTATGATACCCATACATTTTGAGTATGTGTTCACTGACATAACTGTTCTCCTCCGTCTCGCAGCTATAAAACTTGTTGTAGACTTCATATCTCTCAACCCGGGCATTTGCTTGAAATATTAACTTCAACTCTTGGAACATCTCATATGCTCCATGATGTTCAAAATGTCTTTGAAGTCCTGGTTCTAAGTCGTAAAGCATGGCACACTGAACTATTGAGTAGTCATTAGACCGCGTTTGCCAGACGTTCATAGCGTCTAGATTTGCAGGAGTGGGCTTGTCACCTAGCGGTGCATCAAGGACATAATTCTTCTGTGCAGCAAGGAGGATAATCCTCAAGTTACGGACCCAGTCCGTGTAGTTGCTACCATTATCTTTCAACTTAGCTTTCTCTAGGAACGCATTAAAATTCACGGGAACGGTAGCTCAGGCCATTGATCTACAACATAGATATGCAAAACTATAAGACTAAGTTCATGATAAATTTAAGTTCAATTAATCAAATTACTAATGGACTCCCACTGAAATAAACATCCCTCAAGTTTATCTAAGTGATACATGATCCAAATCAACTAACCCATGTCTGATCATCACGCGAGATGGGGTAGTCATCAATGGTGAACATCTCTATGCTGATCATATCTACTATATGACTCATGTTCGACCTTTCGGTCTCCAGTGTTCCGAGACCATGTCTGTGTTGGAAATATGCCCTAGAGGCAATAATAAATTAGTTATTATTATATTTCCTTGTTCATGATAATCGTTTATTATTCATGCTATAATTGTATTGACCGGAAACAGCAATACATGTGTGGATACATAGACAACACCATGTCCCTAGTAAGCCTCTAGTTGACTAGCTCGTTGATCAATAGATGGTTACGGTTTCCTGACCATGGACATTGGATGTCATTGATAACGGATCACATCATTAGGAGAATGATGTGATTGACAAGACCCAATCCTAAGCCTAGCACAAAGATCGTAGTTCGTATGCTAAAGCTTTTCCAATGTCAAGTATCTCTTCCTTAGACCATGAGATCGTGCAATTCCGGATACCGTAGGAGTGCTTTGGTGTATCAAACGTCACAACGAATCGGGTGACTATAAAGGTGCACTACGGTATCTCCGAAAGTGACCATTGGGTTGACACGGATCGAGATCGGATTTGTCACTCCGTAAACGGAGAGGTATCTCTGGCCCACTCGGTAGGACATCATCATAATGTGCACAATGTGACCAAGGGGTTGATCACGGATGATGTGTTATGGAACGAGTAAAGAGACTTGCCGTAACGAGATTGAACAAGGTATCGGTATACCGACGATCGAATCTCGGGCAAGTACAATACCGCTAGACAAAGGGAATTGTATACGGATCGATTGAGTCCTTGACATCGTGGTTCATCCGATGAGATCATCGTGGAACATGTTGGAGCCAACATGGGTATCCAGATCCCGCTGTTGGTTATTGACCGAGAACGCCTCGGTCATGTCTCAGATGATTCCCGAACCCGTAGGGTCTACACACTTAAGGTTCGATGACGCTAGGGTTATATAGGAAGCTTGTATGTGGTTACCGAATGTTGTTCGAGTCCGGATGAGATCCGGACGTCACGAGGAGTTCCTAATGGTCCGAGGTAAAGATTTATATATGGGAAGTCCTGTTTTGGTCACCGGAAAAGTTTGGGCGATATCGGTAATGTACGGGACCACCGGAGGGTCCTGGGTCCACCAAGTGGGGCCACCTGCCCCGAAGGTTGCGTGGGCCAAGTGTGGAGGAACCAGCCCCAAGGGGCTGGTGCGCCCACAAGGGGCCCAAGGCGCAAGGGAAGTGAGAGGGCAACCCTAGTCCAGATGGGCCCTAAGGCCCATCTAGTGGGCGCCTCCTCTCCTCCCTCTTGGCCGCCTCCCTTGGTCCCATCTAGGCTGGCCGCCCCCTAGGGGTGGAAACCCCAGAGGGCGCAGCCCTCCCTTCCCCATATATATGAGGCCACAGGGGCTGCCCATAAGACACGAGAATCTCTCCTCTTGGTGCAGCCCCGCCTCCTCCTCCTCCTCTCTCCCTTGGTGCTTGGCGGCTCCTGCGGGATTGCCACGCCCTCCATCACCACCATGCCGTTGTGCTGCTGTTGGATGGAGTCTTCCTCAACCTCTCCTCTCTCCTTGCTGGATCAAGGCATGGGAGACGCCACCGGGCTGTACGTGTGTTGAACGCGGAGGTGCCGTCTGCTCGACACTTGATCATCGGTGATCTGAATCACGACGAGTACGACTCCATCAACCCCGTTCACTTGAACGCTTCCGCTTAGCGATCTACAAGGGTATGTAGATGCACTCTCCTTCCCTCGTTGCTAGTTTCTCCATAGATAGATCTTGGTGACACGAGGGAAAATTTTGAATTTCTGCCACGCTCCCCAACAAAGGCATCATGAGCTAGGTCTATTGCGTAGATTCTTTGCACGAGTAGAACACAAAGTAGTTGTGGGCGTTGATGATGTTCAATATGCTTGCCGTTACTAGTCCAATCTTGTTTCGACGGTATTGTGGGATGAAGCGGCCCGGACCGACCTTACACGCATTTCGTGAGACAGGTTCCACCGACCGACATGCACTTGGTGCATAAGGTGGCTAGCGGTGCCGCCTCTCCACTTTAGTCGGAACGGATTCGATGAAAAGGGTCCTTATGAAGGGTAAATAGCAATTGGCATATCACGCTGTGGTTTTATGAGGTAAGAAACGTTCTTGCTAGAAACCCAAAGCAGCCACGTAAAACATGCAAACAACAATTAGAGGACGCCTAACTTGTTTTTGCGGGGTATGCTATGTGATGTGATATGGCCAAGAAGAATGTGATGAATGATATGTGATGTATGAGATTGATCATGTTCTTGTAATAGGATTCACGACTTGCATGTCGATGAGTATGACAACCGCAGAGCCATAGGAGTTGTCTTTATTTATTGTATGACCTGCGTGTCATTGAACAACGCCATGTAATTACTTTACTTTATTGCTAACCGTAGCCATAGTAGTAGAAGTAATAAGTTGGCGAGACAACTTCATGGAGACACGATGATGGAGATCATGATGATGGAGATCATGGTGTCATGCGGTGACAATGATGATCATGGAGCCCCAAGATGGAGATCAAAGGAGCAATATGATATTGGCCATATCATGTCACTACTATATATAATTGCATGTGATGTTTATTATGTTTATGCATCTTGTTTACTTAGAAACGACGGTAGTAAATAAGATGATCCTTACACAAATTTCAAGAAGTGTTCTCCCCGACTGCACCGCTGCTACAGTTCGTCTTCTAAGCACCACGTGATGATCGGGTGTGATGGATTCTTACGCTCACATACAACGGGTGTAAGACAGATTTACACAAAAAAAACACTTGGGGTTAACTTGACGAGCCTAGCATGTGCGGACATGGCCTCGAACACGGAGACCGAAAGGTCGAGCATGAGTCGATAGTAGATACGATCAACATGAAGATGTTCACCGATGATGACTAGTCCGTCTCACGTGATGATCGGACACGGCCTAGTTGACTCGGATCATGTAATCACTTAGATGACCAGAGGGATGTCTATCGAGTGGGAGTTCATAAGATGAACTTAATTATCCTGAACATAGTCAAAAGATCTTTGCAAATTATGTCGTGAGCTCGCGCTTTAGTTCCACTGCTTAGATATGTTCCTAGAGAAAATATAGTTGAAAGTTGAAAGTAGCGATTATGCGGACGAAGAGAAAGCTTATGTCCTTAATGCACCGCCAAGTGCTAAACCCCAAACGTCGCCTGTGGATGTTGCGAACATCGGACATACACGTTTTGATAACTACGTGATAGTTCGCTTAAACGGTTTAGAGTTGAGGCACCAAAGACGTTTTGAAACGTCATGAACATATAAGATGTTTCGAGGGCTGAAATTGGGATTTCGTGCTCGTGCTCACGCCAAGAGGTATGAGACCTCCGACGATTTTCTTAGCCTGCAAACTAAGGGAGAAAAGCTCAATCGTTGAGCTTGTGCTCGATTGTCCGAGTACAACAATCACTTGAATCGAGTGGGAGTTGATCTTCCGGATGAGATAGTGATGTTTCTCCAAAGTCATTGCCACCAAGCTGCTAGAGCTTTGTGATGAACTATAACATGTCGTGATAGATATGATGATCCTTGAGGTATTCGCATTGTTTGACACGCGAAAGTAGAAGTCAAGTAGGAGCATCAATTGTTGATGGTTGGTGAAACCACTAGTTTCAAAAGGGCAAGGGCAATAAGGGATACTTCATGAAATGGCAAATCAGTTGCTGCTCTAGTGAAGAAACCCAAGGTTGAACCCAAACCCGAGACTAAGTGCTTCGTAATAAGGGAACAGCCACGGAGCAGAATTACCCTAGATACTTGGTAGATAAGAAGGCGGGCAAGGTCGATAGAAGTATATTTGATATACATTATGTTAATGTGTACTTTGCTAGTACTCCTAGTAGCACCGTGGTATTAAGATACCGGTTCGGTTGCTAAGTGTTAGTAACTCAAATAAAAGCTACGGAATAAACGGAGACTAGCTAAAGGTGAGTGACGATATGTGTTGGAAGTTTTTCCAAGGTTGATGTGATCAAGCATCGCACGCCCCTCTACCATCGAGATTTGGTGTTTGCGTTGAGCATAGACATGATTGGATTATGTCTATCGCAATACGGTTATTCATTTAAGGAGAATAATGGTTACTCTATTTATTTGAATAATACCTTCAATGGTCTTGCACCTAAAAGAATGGTTGATTGAATCTCGATCGTAGTGATACACATTTCCATGCCAAAAGGTATAAGATAGTAATGATAGTACCACTTACTTGTGGCACTGCCATGTAAGTCATATTGGTATAAAATGCATGAAGAAACTCCATGTTGATGGATCTTTGGACTCACTCGTTTTTTAAAGTTTGAGACATGCTAACCATGTCTATTGGTGTATACGCATGAAGAAACTCCATGCAGATGGATCGCTTGGACTCACTTGATTTTGAATCACTTGAGATATGCAAAACATACCACATAGGCAAGATGACCTGAAAAGCCTCGGTTTCAATAAGATGGAACAAGATAGCAACTTGTTGGAAGTAACACATTTTGATGTGTGCAGTCCAATGAGTGCCGAGGCATGCAAATGAATATCGTTATGTTCGACTTCACGATGATTCGAGTAGATATTGAGTATATTGACTTGATGAAGCACAAGTCTGAATTATTGAATGGTTCAAGTAATTTCAGAGTGAAGATTGAAGATCATCGTGACAAGAGGATAGAATGTCTATGATATGATCATAGAGATGAATATCTGAGTTACGAGTTTTGGCACACAATTAAGACATTGTGCAAATTGTTTCACAATTAATACCGCCGAACACCATAGTGTGATGGTGTGTCCGAACATCATAGTTGCAACCTATTGGATATGGTGCGTACCATGATGTCTCTTATCGAATCACCACTATCGCTCATGGGTTAGGCATTAGAGACAACCACACTCACTTTAATAGGGCACCACGTAATTCCGCTGAGATGACACCGTATGAACTATGGTTTATAGAAACCTAAGTTGTCATTTCTTAAAGGTTTGGGGCTGCGACGCTTATGTGGAAAAGTTTCAAGTTGATAAGCTCGAACCCAAAGCGGACAAAATGCATCTTCATAGGACACCCAAAACGGTTGGGTATACCTCCTAATTCAGATCCGAAAGCAATAGGGATTGTTTCTTGAATCGGGTCCTTTCTCGAGGAAAAGTTCGTCTCGAAAAGTTGAGTGGGAGGATGGTGGAGACTTGATGAGGTTATTGAACCATCACTTCAACTAGTGTGTAGCAGGGCACGTGAAGTTGTTCCGTGGCACCTACACCAATTGAAGTAGAAGCTTATGATAGTGATCATGAAGTTTCGGATCAAGTCACCGACGCACCTCGTAGGGTGACAAGGATGCGTACTACTTGAGTGGTACAAGAATCATGTCTTGAAGGTCATGTTGCTGGACAACAATGAACCCACGAGCTATGGAGAAGCGATGGTGAGCCCAAATTCCGACAAATGGTTAGAAACCATGAAATCCGAGATAGGATCCATGTATCAAAAACAAAGCATGGACTTTGGTGGACTTGCCCGATGATCGGCAAGCCATTGAGATGAATGGATCTTTAAGAAGAAGACGGACATGGACGGTAATGTCACCTTCTATGAAGCTCGACTTGTGGCAAAGAGTTTTTCACAAGTTCAAGGAGTTGACTATGATGAGATTCTCTCATTCGTAGTGATGCTTAAGTCCGTCGGAATCATGTTAGCATAAGCTGCATTTATGAAATCTGGCGCGATGGATGTCAAAATGAGTTTCCTTACCGGTTTTCGTAAGGAAAGGTTGTATGTGATACATTCGAAAGTTTTGTCGATCCTAAGGATGCTAAAAGGTATGTTTGGCTCCAAATGATCCTTTCTAAGGACCGGAGTAAGCATCTCGAGTTGGAATGTGCGCTTTGATGAGATGATCAAAGATTTTGGGTGTATACAAAGTTTATGAGAAACTTGTATTTCCAAAGAAGTGAGTGGGAGCACTATAGAATTTTTGATGAGTATATGTTGTTGACATATTGTTGATCGAAATGATGTAGAATTTCTGGAAAGCATATAGGGTTATTTGAAAAGTGTTTTCAAGTGAAAACCTGTATTAAGTTACTTGAACATTGAGCATCAAGATCTATAGTGATAGATCAAAATGCTTAATGGTACTTTCAAATGAGCATATACCTTGACATGATCTTGAAGGTGTTCAAGATGGATCACCAAAGAAGGAGTTCTTGCCGAGATGTAAGGTATGAAGTTAAGACTTAAAGCTCGACCACGGCAGAAAAGAGAGAAAGGACGAAGGTCGCCCCTATGCTTCGTACATAGGCTCTATAGTATGCTATGCTTTGTGTACCGCACCGAAGTGTGCCTTGCCATGAGTCACTAAGGGTACAAGAATGATCCAGAATGGATCATTGGACAGCGGTCAAAATCGTCCTTGGAGTAAATAAGGACATGTTTCTCGATTATGGAGGTGATAATGAGTTCGGCGAAAGGGTTACGCCGATGCAAGCTTTAACACCTATCCGAGTGACTCGAGAAGCAAACCGGATACGTATAGTGGAGCAACCATTTGGAATAGCTCCAAGTGGAGCGTGAAAGCAGCATTTACAATATGACATAGAGAATTGCGAGTACACACGGATCTGAAAGGTTCGCACCGCTGACTAAAACCTCTCTCACAAGCAAAACATGATCAAACCCCGAACTCATTGAGACTTAATCACATGGTGATGTGAACTAGTTTAAGACACTAGTAAACTCTTTGGATGTTGGTCACATGGCGATGTGACCTATCGCTGTTAATCACATGGCGATGTGAACTAGATTATTGACTCTAGTGCAAGTGGGAGACTGTTGGAAATATGCCCTAGAGGCAATAATAAATTAGTTATTATTATATTTCCTTGTTCATGATAATCGCTTATTATTCATGCTATAATTGTATTGACCGGAAACAAGAATACATGTGTGGATACATAGATAACACCATGTCCCTAGTAAGCCTCTAGTTGACTAGCTCGTTGATCAATAGATGGTTACGGTTTCCGACCATGGACATTGGATGTCATTGATAACGGATCACATCATTAGGAGAATGATGTGATGGACAAGACCCAATCCTAAGCCTAGCACAAAGATCGTAGTTCGTATGCTAAAGCTTTTCCAATGTCAAGTATCTCTTCCTTAGACCATGAGATCGTGCAATTCCGGATACCGTAGGAGTGCTTTGGGTGTATCAAACGTCACAACGTAATCGGGTGACTATAAAGGTGCACTACAGGTATCTCCGAAGTGACCATTGGGTTGACACGGATCGAGATCGGATTTGTCACTCCGTAAACGGAGAGGTATCTCTGGCCCACTCGGTAGGACATCATCATAATGTGCACAATGTGACCAAGGGGTTGATCACGGGATGATGTGTTACGGACGAGTAAAGAGACTTGCCGTGCGAGATTGAACAAGGTATCGGTATACCGACGATCGAATCTCGGGCAAGTACAATACCGCTAGACAAAGGGAATTGTATACGGGATCGATTGAGTCCTTGACATCGTGGTTCATCCGATGAGATCATCGTGGAACATGTGGGAGCCAACATGGGTATCCAGATCCGCTGTTGGTTATTGACCGGAGAACGCCTGGTCATGTCTGCATGATTCCCGAACCCGTAGGGTCTACACACTTAAGGTTCGATGACGCTAGGGTTATATAGGAAGCTTGTATGTGGTTACCGAATGTTGTTCGGAGTCCCGGATGAGATCCTGGACGTCACGAGGAGTTCCGGAATGGTCCGGAGGTAAAGATTTATATATGGAAGTCCTGTTTTGGTCACCGAAAAGTTTGAGGCGATATCGGTAATGTCTGGGACCACCGGAGGGTCCTGGGTCCACCAAGTGGGGCCACCTGCCCCGAAGGTTCGTGGGCCAAGTGTGGGAGGGAACCAGCCCCAAGGGGGCTGGTGCGCCCCCCACAAGGGGCCCAAGGCGCAAGGGGAAGTGAGAGGGGGCAAACCCTAGTCCAGATGGGCCCTAAGGCCCATCTAGTGGGCGCCTCCCTCTCCCTCCCCTCTTGGCCGCCTCCCTTGGTCCCATCTAGGGCTGGCCGCCCCCCTAGGGGTGGAAACCCTAGAGGGGGCGCAGCCCTCCCCTTCCCCTATATATATGAGGCCACAGGGCTGCCCATAAGACACGAGAATCTCTCCTCTTGGTGCAGCCCCGCCTCCTCCTCCTCCTCTCCCTTGGTGCTTGGCGAAGCCTGCGGGATTGCCACGCCCTCCATCACCACCATGCCGCAGTGCTGCTGTTGGATGGAGTCTTCTCAACCTCTCCCTCTCTCCTTGCTGGATCAAGGCATGGGAGACGCCACCGGCTGTACGTGTGTTGAACGCGGAGGTGCCGTCTGCTCGACACTTGATCATCGGTGATCTGAATCACGACGAGTGCGACTCCATCAACCCCGTTCACTTGAACGCTTCCGCTTAGCGATCTACAAGGGTATGTAGATGCACTCTCCTTCCCCTCGTTGCTAGTTTCTCCATAGATAGATCTTGGTGACACGTAGGAAAATTTTGAATTTCTGCTACGTTCCCCAACAGTCTGTACATGCTAGGCTCGTCCAGTTTAACCCAGGTATTCTGCTTATGCAAAACTGTCTTACACCCATTGTATGTGAATGTAGTGTCTATCACACCCGATCATCACATGGTGATTCGAAACGACGAACTTTGGCAACGGTACATACTCGGGGAGAAAACTTTTATCTTGAAATTTAGTGAAGGGATCATCTTATAATGCTACCACCGTTCTAAGAAAAATAAGATGCATAAAGGATAAACATCACATGCAATCAAAATATGTGACATGATATGTCCATCATCATCTTGTGCTTTTGATCTCCATCTCCAAAGCATCGTCATGATCTCCATCGTCACCGGCTCGACACCTTGATCTCCATCATTCCGTCGGGGTCACCTCGCCAACTATTGCTTCTACAACTATTGCTAACGCATAGCGATAAAGTAAAGCAATTACATGGTGCTTGCATTTCATACAATAATTAAGAGACAACCCTAAGGCTCCTGCCGGTTGTCGATATTACAAAACATGATCATCTCATACAATAAAGTTTATCACATCACGTCTTAACCATATCACATCACAACATGCCCGGCAAAAACAAGTTAGATGTCCTCTACTTTGTTGTTGCAAGTTTTACATGGCTGCTACGGGCTTCTAGCAAGAACCATTCTTAACTATGCAAAAAACCACAATGGTGATTATCAAGTTTGTTGTTTTGACCTTCTTCAAGGACCGGCCGTAGTCAAATTCGATTCAACTAAAGTAGGAGAAATAGACACCCGCCGCCCACTTTTTATGCAAAACAAGTTGCATGTCAGTCGGTGGAACAGGTCTCATGTGCGTGGACATGTAAGGTTGGTCCGGGCCGCTTCATCCCACAATACCACCGAATCAAAATAAGACGTTGGTGGTAAGAAGTATGACTATCACCGCCCATAACTCTTTGTGTTCTACTCGTCCATATCAACTACGCATAGACCTGGATCGGATGCCACTACTGGGGAACATTGCATGGAAAACAAAAAAATACGCACACGCAAGATCAATCTATGGAGATGCATAGCAATGAGAGGGGATAGTGTGTATACCTACCCTTGGAGACCGTAAGTGGAAGCGTTTGTTAACGCAGTTGATGTAGTCGTACTTTTTCGTGATCCAACGGATCGAGTACCGAACGTACGACACCTCTGCGTTCAGCACACGTTCAACTCGGTGACGTCCTCGCCTTCTTGATCTAGCAAAACGGCGAAGTAGTGGATGAGTTCCAGCAGCACGATGACGTGGTGATGGTGGTGGTGATGCTATATCCGTAGGGCTTCGCCTAAGCACTACAAAAATATGACCGAGAGACAAAACTGTGTGTGTGGGGGGCGCACACGGCTAAGAGATTGTCGTGGTTCTGTGTGGTGCCCCCTCCCACATATATATAGGTGGGGGAGAGGGGAGCAGCCAGGAGGCGCCCCCCAAGTAGGTCGAGTCCTTGGGGTCCTCCCCAAGCTGTGCCCCCTTCCTTATTTGGGTGCGGGAGGAAGGCACGGGAGGGTGCCCCCCCCCCCTTCCTTTCTCACATGAGGAGGGGAAGGAAGGAGGAGCCACCCCTCCCCTTTCCTTCCCCTAGGGCCGGCCAGGTAGGGAAGGGGCGCACTATCCTCCTTGTGGGCTGGTCAGTCCCCCCCCCCTTCGGCCCATTAGGCCCATACACCTATTGGGGGTGTCCGGAACCCCTTCCGGTGACCCGATGACTACCTGGTGCACTCCGAAACTCTTCCGGAGTCCGAATATCATTATCCTATATATCAATCTTTACCTCCATACCATTCTGGAGCTCCTCATCATGTCCGTGATCTCATCTGGGACTCCGAACAACATTCGGTCACCAAATCCATATAACTCTTATAACACTATATCATCAACGAGTGTTAAGCGTGCGGACCCTGCGGGTTCGAGAACTATGTAGACATGACCAAGACACCTCTCCGGTCAATAACCAATAGCGGAACCTGGATGCCCATGTTGGCTCCTACATATTCTACGAAGATCTTTATCGGTCGAACTTGTGACAACATACGTAATTCCCTTTGTCCATCGGTATGTTACTTGCCCGAGATTCGGTCATCGATATCTTCATACCTAGTTCAATATCGTTACCGGCAAGCCTCTTTACTCGTTCTGTAATACATCATCCTGCAACTAACTCCTTAGTCACTTTGCTTGCAAGGATTCTTATGATGTCTATTACCGAGAGGGCCCAGAGATACCTCTTCGATACTCGGAGTGACAAATCCTAATCTCGATCTATGCCAACTCAACAAACACCTTCAGAGATACCTGTAGAGCATCTTTATGATCACCCAATTATGTTGTGATGTTTGATAGCACACAAGGTATTCCTCCGGTATCCGGGAGTTGCATAATCTCATAGTCGAAGGAATACGTATTTGACATTAAGAAAGCAATAACAATAAACTGACTGATCAATATGCTATGCTAGTGGATGATTCTTGTCCATCACATCATTCTCCTAATGATGTGATCCCGTTATCAAATGACAAAACATGTCTATGTTTAGGAAACCTTAACCATCTTTGGTCAACGAGCTAGTCTAATAGAGGCTTACTAGGGACACGGTATTTGTTTGTGTATTCACACATGTATTTAAGTTTTTGATCAATACAATTCTAGCATGAATAATAAACCTTTATCATGAATAAGGAAATAACCAACTTTATTATTGTCTCTAGGGCATATTTCCTTCAGTACGTGGTGTCCATGATGAAGATCGACTTGCAGAAAAATTAGTTCGAGTCAATGCATGTCGATCTTGCACTTCACGTTCAGCTTTGCAAGCAAGATGGAATAAACGAGTGATATTATTATACTCCTTATACTCTAGAATGGTGTGAATATCTCTATTTAATCCACCCATAAAACGTGCAAGCATAGCTTCATTATCCTCAACCATACCACATCTAATCATGCCAGTTTGTAATTCCTGATAATATTCCTCTACAAACTTTTCCCTTGTTTTAAACGCTGCAATTTTTGGAGTAATTCACGTTGATAATATGGTGGAACCTAACGAGTGTGCATAGCAATTTTCAAAGCAACCCAAGTAGTAGGGATATTATCATGATATAATGTACAATGTCAGACCACCAAACAGGAGCAAAACTAGTGAACTCACAAACAACAAAAGCAATACATCTATCCTCGGGATATTGTAAGCATGTGAAATGTTGTTCAGTTTTGAACTCACAAGTAAGATAGACATCAGGAATGTTTCTACCCTCAAACGGTGGAATATTCAATTTCAGTTTAGGAATATTGTCATAATCTCGTACCTGAGGTGGTGGTTAGCCCTACCGTTGCGATTATATGCATGAGGACAACCTGGTGGTGGTGCTAGTGGTTGCACGTAGTTTTTATTTGACACAACCTCGTCCTCGTAATCACCCTCGTATTCGTCGTACTCGTCGACAATAGCAGTAGGAGCCGCAGAAGCATCAACAGTAGTTGCGGCGACACAACAATGTTCGCCGGGCACAAGGGGAACACGCTTTGCTCCTCCTACTTGATTGGAGCGACGTGGAGGTGGTTGTTGTTGTTGTTGTTGTTGTTGTTGTTGTTGTTGTTGTTGTTGTTGTTGTTGTTGTTGTTGTTGTTGTTGTTGTTGTTGTTGTTGTTGCTGCTGCTGTTGTTGTCGTTGTTGCAGAGGTGCGACAGGTGCAACCGGTGGTGCTTGTGGAAGACGCACGAGTAGTTCATTAAACTTGCCATCTAGCTTTGTTCGAACGTCTTCTCAATGCCATCGATCTTCTCCATGGCCTCTTCAAATCATTTCAGCACATCTTGCACCTGTTCAGTCATCATTTGTTGAAATTTATCATGTAACGCCTTGTTCGTCATGTTCTCCCAGTCAGTCTCACCGGCTTGTGTTCCTGCCATGGTTAGCAACAGTAGAAACACACAAGAATGTGGTCCTACAAACTAATAGGAAGTGGTGGTGTTGTGGTGGAGAATCACACAAATCCGTTAAGCCAATCTCAAATTCTTACCCGTTCTTACCAAGTAGCAGGTGGTGATCGGCACCCGTGGTAGTCAAAACTTCTCAAAGCTTCGATAGAGCGATTGCCAGATGGTATCAAACACACAACATAGATGTATGTGGAGTTGGGAATATGGTCGCAAAAAAGGTCAGTAATAATCAATTCAGGGATGCAAAGTTGAATAAACGCTCAAAGACGGTACTATGCTGGTCCTAGGCTAGACCGTGCTGAGACACGAGCCTAGAACACTAGCAAAATCATGGCGTTGAACGTAAACAAAGGAGGAGCACATTCTGGAAAAAAAAAATCTTTTTTTTGCTCTTTTGCCTTTTTTTTGCTCCGCAACAATTTTTTTCCAAACAAGTCTACAAATGGTCTAAAAACTTCCTAGCCAGAATTTTCCAGACTTAGTTCTTTTTAAATTGGAACTATTTTTCTTCTGCGGGTGGCATGGAAGTTGGGGAGTCCAACTTGGCCACGACTCATAGTATGGCGTGATCTGGAACTCGAAAACAAAGGAACAAATACTCGACTCGGACTGGTGGCGGAGATGAATCTGGTGGAACTCAGACTAGTGGAGGATATATGTCGGGGTGGTGGAACACGGACTGGTGGCGAATCTGCAATGGAGGTGGACTCGGATTGGCCTGATGGCGGTGGATTAGTATGGGAGGTGGACTCGTGTGGGCGGAGGATATGCGATGGTGGTATACGGCAGCGATGATGACGATGGTGCGACGGCGGCGTGACAACTTGTGAATAGAACTCGAAACTCTAAAGGATTAGACGCTAAGACCAGGAACCTGATACGACTATGCAACCGCAAATTCAACAAAGCAAAATACTGAAAAGATTATGCAATGGCTCAGACCGATTTGGATATGATGAACTAACCCTAATTTTTTGGCTTTTTTTTGTAGACTGTAGGTAGGAAGACCATATGCAATCTAGATTACGAAAAACTGGTAAAATCTCACCGAGCAACTTGGAAATCTGATACCACTTGATAGAGGCAAAGCTGACTCATCGGAGTAGACTTTGACGATCCGACTACGAACGTGCGAGGACGTCGCGTCTTATCAACCGCTAAACCAACTACAAGAGGTTATTGACCACGCCGGAGCATGATCAGCCTGACCACGAGGGTCTATTATCAGCAAGCAAATGAAGAACAACCAAGAAACCGAGATCGCAATCTGGATATTGCGAATATAAGAGGAAAACTTTATTGATCAAGGTGGGGTTTTGTGACGTCTTGGTCTGGTCATTGAACACAAACGAAGTACGTGAAGTTGCAGCTATGGCGAACTTTAATCTAAACAAAACCCAAAGTCTAAACGATGCCCTAAGTGTTGTATATGTGAAGGAATAAGGGGGAATTTCATGAACCCTTGGAGGAGGGGTCCGAAACAAACCCTAACTTTGTTTCCCCACAAATACAAACTCTAAAAATAGCCTATTCTAAAGTATTTTGAAATTCCATGGGTCTGGCCCAATAATAAGGTGACGCGGCACCTATAATAGCCTCTGCACGAAATTTATGAAGTAACATCTTATATATTTCGTCCAAGCCTTCATGCACTCACTACGGTGGCTTTAAAGCCGTGAAATCATCACTTGAAACTCTGTTCTTGTTCCCCTTGCGCATGCCATCATCTTCATGCTTGATCTTGCTCCAATGCTTGATCTTACTCCAATGTTCATCCTTCTTGTCTAAGCTAGACCCTTCATTTGTAAGCAAAACAACTGTATCCAATTTAAGCAGCATCATATTCTCAGGAATATTAGAATCATTACCAAGAAACAAAAATACCTGATAATTTAATTGGCGTGCGCGAGCTCTAGTAATTGGTTCAGTATATGTAGCTGCAGGGATCGCGGGTGTAACTGTAGTATTGATGTCCTCATCACCCTTATGAGCAATGCCTTGTCATTGCTGCAAAAAGAAGAGCAAAGTCATGTCATCGTTGGTTGTTGACATGACACCTTGATCATGTCTAGCACGAGGTCTAGTTGACGCGTCAGACCTTCTAAATCAAGAGAAGGCATAAGTATATGGACCGTCGTGCAAATTTACGCGTCTTCCACCGTGAAGAGACATCGTCACAAAAATCACTGGCAATCCTTAGGTATGACAAGTACGGTGGGATCCAACATGAAGACAGCCCAGCAATCCACCGGCAACTCCTCGTCGGACAGCTTCTTGCCTCCCGGATCGGACGCTGAGGACGAGAGGTATTGCAGCGCTAGCTCCGCTCTCGGGACGCCTAGCTCCATCGCCACCCTCCGCCCCTCCTCCGACTTCTGGGACCACCAGATGGACCTTCTCATGGACAACCTCATCGCTAGCTTTCCTAGGAGCCACCAATCGAGTCGCCTCCACCAACCGCAGGCACCAAGACCAGATCCTCCCACCGTGGCTCTCCTGCGGCCGGTGTTGGGTTTTGATACACCGGCATTTTTTTTTGCGAGGGGATACACCGGCTGTTCTGCCACGCACTCATCCTATTGAGGCAGCATTAGCATTTAGTCCCTCCCTTCCGTATTATAAGTCGTTTTGGCTTTTTCAGACAAGCTCCAAAAACCAGCAAAGTGACATGTTTACCCCTGTTCCAAAATACTCCTACACAGGTAATTAATACAGGCAAATTTCAGAATAACCAGGCCATCCCCCCTTCCCTTCAGGTCTCCAGCAGATCGCCGGCGTCGCCCCCAGGTCGTTTCCCTAGGTCGCCCAAGCTCGGCCCAGGCTGTCCTCGTTTCAGGTCGCCGGCACCGCCAATCGCCTCGCTTCACGTCGCCCAAGCCAGCCGGCGCCGCCTCCCAGATCGAGGTCACCGGCAGCTAATCGCCTCGCTTCAGGTCGCCCAAAGCGCGCTGCCATGGTGGGCGCTCCGAGAGGACGACGATGGCGTCTTCAGGTACCACTCTCCGACCAGAGATATTTGTGGAAAGTGCAGAACATGTTTGAACTACGAAATTTCGTACTGAATTCTCTAAAATGACTTATAGAACGGAACAGAGGGAGTAGCAAAGTAAATTGCTTGCGTAGATGGATGTGTGGATGCGTTCCATCCCCCTGTTTGGCTTATCATTTCTGCACAATCACACTTGCGGGATAGGGCCAAGTTGTTTCCACGGAAACAAAGATGATTTTTATAGTTGCTAGGAGCAACTGTGCTTGGGGTTGGGGGTATTTTTGGTCACCGATTATAGAGTTTACAGCCACTTCTGCGGTTTCAATACTGTGATACTCATCCATTTCTCAACTGGATTACACCTAGCTTTAGTTAACCTTGAATGATTCAAAGCAACACATTGAAATAAAGTGGACAGAATGTAGAAGTAGATGGCTTGCTAGTGCTACTAGCACAACTCTGTAGGTCGTGCATCGTTTGATAAACGATAACTCTACAATTTGTATCAGGTCTAGATAGTCAGACTCTTTGTGGTCTTCTACATGAAAAGGAAATAAGTAGATGGCCTGCTGTTGCTCCCTTGCTTGATCAAATTGTGTGTTACTCCTTCCGTCTCCAAAAACAAGGCGTATAATTGTTGTCTCAAGTCAAATGGTGCAATGTTTAACCCAAGTTTGTAGAAAAAATTATTAGCATGTAAAAAACAAAATTAGTATCACCAAATAGACAATAAAATATATTTCCATATTATATCTTTTCAGTATTGTATACTCCAAAATGGTCTTATATGTGGGACGGAGGGAGTAGTTGTTAATGGTTTCTTCTACAAATTTGGTCAAATTTTGTACCATTTGACTTGAGACAAAATTTACTGGCCTTCTTTTGGGGGACGGAGGGAGTATAGTATAAATCAATGTGTTTTCAACTGCGTTCTTAGACTGATGTATCTCATTCGAATTATAGGTGGACAACATTGATGAAAGTGACTTATTTGATGATATGGTTCAAGAGATGGAACAGATTTTACTCAATTCAGGGGAGCCCTGTGAAAGTGGACCTTCTACTTATAACCGCGTGAATAATGCTCACCAAAATCAGCATTTCAGAGATGGCAGCACCACTGCCTCTACCTCTGGTACAGCTGATGCATATGTATATCCCCTTTCTCGCAATCTTTCGAAAATTGATTCGGTGGAGGTTGTGGGGGCAAAGCAAAGAACAGGGGATGTTTCTTTCGGCGAGCGGATGGTTGGGGTCAAAGAGTACACTGTATACTTGTTGAAAGTGAGGAGTGGCGAAGATGACTGGGAAATTGAGCGTCGATACCGTGAATTTTATGCACTTTATCAACAACTCAAGCTCTTCTTTTCTGAGAAAGGATTGAGTCTTCCACCCCCATGGATAAATGTTGAGAAGGAGTCCAGTAAAATGTTTGGGAATGCATCCCCAGATGTTGTCAATGGAAGAAGTGGTCTTATTCAAGACTGCTTATGCTCTTTGCTCGTCTCTAATTATCCCTTTGGAACACCCTCCCCTCTGGTTAATTTTTTGTCACCGGGGACACCTGCTTATGAACAAAGCTTTTTAAAGATGCTTTTTCCGCGATCTTTGAAAAGGCTGAGCAGCGATTTACATACCAAAGATTCAGACTGCAACGGAGCTCTGCACAAGGATTCTACCTCGATGGGCAAGACAATATCACTTGTTGTGGAGGATAGGCCTCAGAAGTCGACTAGACAGTTGTTGGAGTTTCAACACTACAATTGTGCGGGATGTCATAGGCATTTGGATGCTGGACGAACATTGCTGCAAGAACTTGTACAAACTATTGGATGGAACAAGCCTCGGTTTTGTGCTTACACTGGACAGTTATTTTGTGCCTCTTGTCACACAAATGATACTGCGATTCTGCCAGCAAGAGTTTTACACCACTGGGATTTTTCTTTATATCCAGTTTCCCAGCTAGCAAAAGCATTTTTGGACTCCATCTATGACCAGGTAGAGATACTTACTCTATGTTTTTCTTTAATTTGTTAATTCTTGTTTATTCATACCGTGCCTGGAATGTACCACAGAATATAATAATTTTACTTGTGTGCTTTGCCTTGGCCTTATTAAATGGGATTGTTTTTTTTTTTTTCGTTTTCAGCCTATGCTCTGTGTAAGTGCTGTCAACCCTTTCCTTTTTGCTAAAGTGCCTGCTCTGCTTAACATCATGAGTATCCGGAAGAAAATAGCTGCCATGCTTCCTTGTCTCCAATGTCCTTTTCGGAACTCCATATTTAGAGGATTAGGTGTTCGAAGATACCTTCTTGATGGGAATGACTTTTTTGCGCTTCGTGACCTTGTTGATCTCTCAAAGGGAGCTTTTGCAGGTATTTCTCATCCATGAACTTATATGTTATTGAGTTTGTGACCTTTATCAATTGATGACAGTGTAAAAGATGTACATGTATTTTGTTGCTAGCGAGGTTAAATTTGTTTAGTGTGTGAGAGTTTAGCTGACATGCTTTGCTGGTGGCGTAAAAGATGTACACATGTGTTATGACCGGCATATACTACAGCCCAGGCAATTAGGGGCCTGGCCCAGTTATCTTATCGTTATTAGGGGCTTAGCCCAGTTATCGTATTTGGAGATTATATAAACTCATGTAAGGACCCGTTTTGAGATTAAGTAGAAGCAATCATATTTGCTCGGCTTCCTGAAGGGAGCCGGGAGACCTAACCTGCCGCGCACCTTGCTCTCCTCTCTCTCTACTTTCGACGACGGCGCGTAGCCACGGCGACCTCGCTCTCCTCCTCGCCAAGCCCCTTCCACCCCTACAACCTCGAGCTAGACTCGTAGGATCCCAGCTCCTATCAATCTGTATCGTGTCTCGGGCTCGATCATGTCCGCGCCACCGCCCACCCTCCTCCCGCTGCCGATCGCCTCTTAAATCGCCGATGACCACCATGCCAAGATGCCGCCCCCGACCGGGCGGTCTCCTCCGCCGACGCCACCGCGCGCCGCCCGCCATGCTCACCCCGGAGGAGATGACGGCGGCGCTCCGGGACCTGACTCAGGCGGTCCAAGGCACCCGCACCTTCCTCCGTCACCGCCATCACGGGGCCGCAGCAGCTCCCGTGGCAGCCCCACCACCGGCGACCTCCGTCGCATCCATCATGCCGCAGCAGCAGCAGCCGCCGCCACCGGCGATCTCGGGGCCGGGCCTTCCGTCGACGTCGCTTGGGGTGCCCATCCACCAGGTCCGTTCCCCCCGTCGCCATCTCCGCTACCGGCCTGGCTCGCCGGGTCCATCGAGACGGTCTACACGATGGCCTCAGGACAGCCGCATGTGCTGTCACCGCCGGCGCCGCCCCCGCCCATGCAGTTCGGTGGGTCCTCGGGTGCCGCGGGTCCCTACGATGGTGTGGACGGGCCCCTTTTCCATGGCGGTACTCTGCAGCCCGCACACTCGGCGCTGTCGCCCTCGCTGTTCCGCGCGGATGACACATACCCGCCCGTCGTCCACGCCCAGCCACCGCCGAGATTCTCCAAGCTGGAGTTCGCGACCTATGAAGGCACCGTCCACCCCCTGAATTGGCTTAACCAATGTGACCAATTTTTTAGGGGGCAGCGCACGCTCGCGTCCGACCGCACCTGGATCACCTCCTATCATCTACGAGGCGCCGCCCAGACGTGCTATTACACCCTCGAGCAGGACGAGGGCGGCATGCCACCATGGGAGCGTTTCCGCGATCTCTGCCTCTTGTGCTTCTGTCCGCCTATACGCGGGAGCCGTCTGGCGGAGCTTGGGCGCCTTCCGTTCCTCACCACAGTGCAAGACTTCACCGACCGCTTCCAGGCATTGGCGTGCCACGCCCTCGGCGTTTCGGCTTGTCAGCGGGCTGAGCTCTTCATCGGCGGCCTACCGGACCACATCCGCGTGGATGTGGAGATGCGCGGCCACATGACCTCCAGACGGCCATGTACTACGCCCGCGCGGTGGCCATCCAGCAGCGCCACCGTCCGGGCGGCGGGCCGCCACCTCGCCGAAGTTCCCGCGCAGGTCGGCTCTTTCAGCTTCATGCGCGCCCTCGCCGCGATCACGGCGCGCCTGCTTCGCCGGCTCACCCCGGCCGAGCAACTCGAGCGTCGCCGCCAAGCGTTGTGCTTCAACTGCGACAAGCCCTACGTGCCCGGCCACGTCTGCGCGCGACTCTTCTACTTGGAGGCTGCGGACTACATTGAGGACAACGCCGCCGCCGGGCTCGGCGACCTGCCCGCCCCAGCTGACGCGGAGGTGTTCGGTGCCCGTTGATCACCTTGAGGAGTTCCGCAAGCGCTTCCCCGCCTTCCAGCTCGAGGACGAGCTGTTTGTGCAGGCGGGGAGAGATGTTATGACCAGCATATACTACAGCCCAGGCAGTTAGGGGCCTGGCCCAGTTATCTTATCGTTATTAGGGGCTTAGCCGAGTTATCGTATTTGGAGATTATATAAACTCATGTAAGGACCCGTTTTGAGATTAAGCAGAAGCAATCATATTTGCTCGGCTTCCTGAAGGGATCTGGGAGACCTAACCCTAGCCGCCGCACCCTGCTCTCCCTCTCTCTCGCACACATGACGACGGCGCCCCAGCGCCGGCGACCTCGCCTTCCTCCTCGCCAAGCCCCCTTCCACCCCTACAACCTACGAGCTAGACCTGGTAGGATCCCAGCTCCTATCAACATGTCAATCAGATTAATATTTGCTTGCTATTTCTTCATTATTTCGGTATAGCAAACAGAAATTGCAGCCTGCTTAGAACTATTGAATTTAGGATACTGAGACCCTGCTCTAAGGAGCTTCAGCTTCCGCAACATCCCTGAGTATCTCGTCTAGAAGAAATAATTAGATCGTGAATATCTTTTTTTGTTTCTAACATACGTTTGATATGGGTGTTTCATATGCAAGGTCCTGTGGTTATTGTTCTGACTAACGTTTGATGGCACGAAAATTGGACTAAAAATCGCAAGCCATTAGATAAAAATCGAAATCGTAATCTCAAGGTGTTTCCTGCATATAACTAATACAAAATCTGTTCTTGACACAGCACTTCCAGTTAAGGTGCAGACCGTATCAAATAGGATATTTGAACATATCACGGAGCAATGCCTTGTGTGCTATGATGCTGGCATTCCTTGTGCTGCTCGACAAGCTTGTGATGACCCCCTGGCCCTTATTTTTCCATTTCAGGTACGCTGCCGAATCTTTGATTTATGATTTCTAAGCAGCCTCATCTTCATTCCTAAAGAAAACTTTTATGTTAATTTCAGGAAGATGAAGCTACAAGATGTGGTTCTTGTGGGTCAATTTTACACAAACAATGCTTCAGGAAAATTAGTGTCTGCCCCTGTGGTAAGAGTGCCAGCACAGGCACGAAAATCGTGGCACTAGAACAAGCTATAGAATACGGCTCAAACAGGCTGTCAACTGAGTTCATCCCACCCCCTTCTTTTTCTTCATCGTCAAGATTTTTTGCCGGTATTCTTTCGAAAGCAAGGCCAGATAAGATTTGGAAACCGAGAGACAGCAATTCTGTGATTTTGATGGGTTCATTGCCGGATACGTCTATGTGAGTTCAGCTTAGCTGCATGTGTGGGGTTTATCATAACAATTTTTTACTTGCGTGAATGCTGTATATTTTGCTGCGACAGTATAGCAAAGAGAAGGGATTCTCACTGCTGTTTCTGTATGTTGTGCAAATTTAACTTGTGCTGTTTGCATAGGAAGCTTGATGATTAGCCGCTATTTTTAAACAAAATGCTCATAGGAGACTATAACTTTCAACCTTGATCAGAAAATTTTGAACTAGGAATGGGATGAAACTTGACTTACTGAAGCTAAAAAATATCTGTGCTCGGCAAGACACCCACAACAAAACAAAACCAGAGTAACCGTAGAATATGCAAAATAGGAACTAGAGAGAATATCTATGATTCTACTTTTACATTTGAAGTTACAGCACTGAAATTTTTTGAGGGAAACACACTTTATTACTCGATAAGCAAGTTTACAGGGATGATATGCAGATCATGAGGTGAAACAAGCCACAACCCCTTCGTTCAACGTAAAAACTTCCTGTTTTATTTGTGAACTGGCTGTGAACTCTTGTTTTCATTTGTGGACTGGTTTGTAGTATGAGAACCCGAACCTAAATTATGCTATTTATCTATCTATGCGACTATGTGGGTGTGAATTTGATGTGAGAATTGCAATCTGATTACCATATTTGTTAAGCAATTATGTTGAACCATCGACATCGTCCATCGAAGGAAGAATGAATTAACGATGTCCATCGAAGGAAGAATGAATTAACTGAAGAAATCCAGTATTTGTTTAGCACTTGCGATGACTTCAATAAAACTGTACGCTTCCTACCAAAAACTCATTGTTTTTTCATTTTTAGTAATTAATATGTACATACAAACGTATCCCTGTATCCTAGTTTTCAGAAAATTGTCGTGCCGGGTGTATCCCCGTATCGCGTATCCGATACGTATCCAAGTATTCATGCAAAGTAGCCGATAAATTGTTCAAAGTAGACATAACAAACAGTTCAGACATGAAGATCAAACATGCAACATATTGTTCACCTAGACAAGGACATCAACACATAAAGCATAAACGGGAAGATCAATCATAAAACATCACTATGACTTCCATTGCCATTGCCACTCCCAGTACCGTAGCCATCCAGGCTGCCATGTGCACTCGCACCTCCTACCACTTTGATGCCAAAATTTGTGCCTTGGTGGTATCAAGATATTGCAACTGAGTAGCGTCAAGTCTTGCAAGGTTAGTGAACATGATCTTGTATTCTTGCTCCATTCTTTTTGTCCGCACTTCGTTTACGAAGACTATCAGTGGAAGTGCTAGTTATCGACAAAGGGGGGGGGGGGTTGAATAGGCGATTTTTATGAAAGTCTTCAAGACCAATGTCTTCGAAGACAGACAACCAAATACAACCTAGACAGTATGCAGCAGAAGATAAACTACACTAGCCATGCCATAGTCAAGGAGATAGTACAGAGTAAACACAAAGACATATAGCAGCTAGGTAGAGTGGATCATAATAGGAATATAGTATGAAGTCAAATATGCAAACAAAGAAGAATGTCTTCACACAGTGAAGTCAAACAGAGCAAGCAAGCAATGACTTCACGAAGCTAAACAGTAAGTAAAGGGTGAAGTGATAGAACTAGCTGCTTGACGAAGACAAGGATTTGGTAGACCAGTTCCAGTTGCCGTGACAACTGTACGTCTGGTTAGGGAGGCTGAGATTGAACTCAGAAGATCGCGTCTTCACCTTATTCCCCTTGAGCTAAGGACACTTAGTCCTCGCCCAATCACTCTGGTAAGTCTTCAAGGTAGACTTCCAAACCTTTATAGACTGCGTTCACCGGCGATCCAGAATGACTCTTGGATCCTCAGAATGCGACGCCCAACCGACTGGAAGATCACAATCTTCAAGTGTAATAAGTCTTCAGATCACGCGGACAGAAAGACTTCAATGATGCCAAACACTCTTTGGTCTCTGGGTGTTTTGGGCTTTGTCCTCGCAAGGATTCTCTCTCAAAGGCTTCAGAGGTGGGTTGCTCCCAAACGACAATAGTCGTGCACTAACTCTGAGGAGCCACCAATTTATAGTGTAGGGGGTGGGCTATTTATAGCCAGGAGGCATCCCGACATGATATGTCCGAAATGACCCTGGGTCACTAAGGAACCGACACGTGTCCAACGGTCGGATTTTAAACACACGCGGCAGCTTGACTTGTGCTACAAGCAAAGCTGACTCATCCAACTCTGGATAAAATTTTCTCTCATTGTCTTCACTCGATGACATAGGATTTGGGTTGAGCATCACATCAGTCTTGTGACTTTGTTCACTTGGACCCCACTTGACAGTTCGGTGGTTCCTATGACTCAAAAAAGAAGAAAACAAAACTACGAAAGAAACTACGTCTTCGCACTCCATTGTCTTCAAGTGAATGTCTTCACACGTCATTATCTTCAACGTGAATGTCTTCACGAACCACCATTGTCTTCAATGTCTTCATACATTTTTAGGGGTCATCTCCGACGGGTAAACCGAACCAATGAGGGACTTCTACTTGTGTTCTTCTATGAATCTCATAAACACATTAGTCCCTCAACCACCTTTATCGTCAATACTCCAAAACCAACTAGGGGTGGCACTAGATGCACTTACAATCTCCCCCCTTTTTGGTGATTGATGACAAACTAGTTGAATTTTTCAATGAGGATAAAAATATGTGAAAGTTAAAGTACGTGGTCATTGGCTTCATGAAGTTGAAAGGGCTCCCCCTGAAGATGTGCATATAAGTAATTTGCTTTTGAATGCAAATGCACATTGCAGGTTTTGCTTTGTGGAGATCTCCTTCTGTTCATGAAGACAAATCATCATGCATACAAGAATGTATTGAAGATAATGTCATGCACAATGGAAAATGGGCGTCTGCAGAATGATTTCATGCGCATAAGATAGGAATTCAACCACGCAATCGAAAATAGCAAAAAATGTAGCAGACATCCCATCTGGACTTAAGTGTTACAACTCAAAAGCCAACAGTTCACAAACGAGAGTTGCAAGACTTAACAAAAATATAGCACCCGACCCATATACCCGCTTGAAGACTATCAACCCATATGCTTCTCCCCCTTTTGTCATGAATGACCAAAAAGGAATGAAGACATAGGATGTCTAAGCGTTCCCCTAAGGTGTTGGTGAAGATGTTGGGGCAGCCGGGTCGACGTTGGAGTTGGGCGATGCAGTCGAGCCTGATGCATCATCTTGATGCAGTGAAGCCATAGCTGCTGAAGTGGCGTCGTCCTCCTCATCAATGACTCGGGCAACAACAGTTCGAGCAGATGATGAGTAGTCAGAATCTTCAATGGATGGTGTGCTGATTGTGGAGGCCTGGAATCAAACTTGAACCTTTCAGTGAAGCCATCTGCAGTGAGTTCATTTTCAGAACAGAGCAGAGTGAGGCTCTTCCAGGCACGCAGACAGGCTTCATGTGCAACAAATGAGTTCTTGGTGGAGAGGTTTCGAATACAATTGACATCCATAAGAAGACTTTGCATCTAACGCTTCATCCAGTCATGATGCCTATCATGCTTCTGATGTAGAGAAACAAGGAGTTCTCTATCATTGAGTACACGAGCATGCTTTTGATGCCTTTGAGATATTGTGCTGGCAGTTGCATCTGTGTTAGCACGATGCGGCAGCCTAAGCTGACCGTCAAGTTGACCAGCAACAATATTGGGCTTGGGCACATGAATGGCTTCAAGTGGTGCTGAGAAGCTCTGGAAGGGAGCATAGTCTTCACGAATGGGTTCCTTGGAAGGTTCTGGATAGATGGCTTCATGAGACATCGACTTCAGGCAAGAAGACAACATGATTGCACGTTGAAGCTTGATAGTTGATCGAAGAACGAAGCTTAATCAACCGCATTATGCATGGTGCATAGAATTTCTGGCCAAATAGATCAACACCTAAAGCTGCCAATTGCCTGATGAAGAAGTCATGGGTGTTGAAGCGGATGCCATTGATAATGTAGAAGACCAATGTCTTCATGGTACCTTCAATCTTCGCATGAGTGGAGTCCTTAATTGGCCACAAAGTATGCCGCGCAATGTGTTAGATGGTGCGAGGTAGGTACTCGAGCTCATTGACGAGGAAGTGCGTTGGGTACTCAGCTTCTGCAGGCAATGGCTTCATCATGCTCAGCATTTGGCTCATATTTGGCTCTGGCTTCTGGAAGATACTTTCAAGTTCCTTCTCATACAGCTGACAACCTGGCTCATAAAGATCACCGGGAGTGGACAGGAAAGTAAGCTCGATGAAATCCTGAGCTTTAGCTTCATGGTGAACATCTCCTGTCATCCACTTAAGGACCCATGTCTTTGGATCTCTGTTGTAGCCTGATATGTGCAAAGTGGCATAAAATTGGAGCAGAAGCTCTTCATTCCAGTGCTTCTTGTCGACGACAAAAGGGAGCAAGCCAACATCACGAAAGCAGTCAAGGGCTTCTTCCAGGCATGGCAGTCCAGCCATGGCATCACAACGCATGCACTTGTGTGGGAAAATCCGGTCCTGGTTGTATAGGATGCATGAGTAATATCTTCTTTGGAGATGACTCCAGAATCTGTCTAAAGAAATCTTGGGCTTCTTATAGGGGTTCTTGGCCTTGTCAAAAAAGGTGTTGTGCACTCTGAAGCTTAAGACACTGAAAGAGCTCTGAGTGGTGACAGTGCTTGGAAGCATTGGCATTCTTGGCATAGGCTTCTGCGTCTGAGGCCATTGCTCGATGTGATAATCATATTGGGGCCCAGGAGCTTCAGGAGGTGTAAGAATTGGCCACCTGACGTTGATCAGCTCACCTTCACGATTGAAGGCCGTCGTCATGGTGTGTGGAACTGGTGGTGCAGCAGCAACATCCGAGGTGGATGGCTGAACATCTTCTGTGGCGGCATTGGCTTCAGTATGTGCGGCGGCAACAGCAACATCACTGGCTTCAGTTGCTGGGGGTTCAGGCACAATCACTTCTGGAATCACAACGGGTGCAGTAGGGAGAATAACAACTTGTTCTTCTTAAATTTCATCGACTGATGCAACCGGAATATCTTCAGCCTCTTTGGCTTCAGATTCTTGAGCAGTCTTTGAGGGGATGGCTTCAGGAAACACTTGACGTGCTACTGAGCTTGTGGTGTGCACATCCTCTTCAGGAATGCTTGACATGGAGACCGATGGTCGTGGGCCTCTACGAAGCCTTAGGAATGAGGGCGACACATGCGGTGATGGTGTTGTCTTCTCCATGTCTTCTAGAGTTGCTTGGGGGGTCTCAAGCACTGGAGTAGTGACATGATCCGGTGGAGTACGCGGTATGACTTCATGGAGTGGGGAGTTGGGGTGGTGTTCTTCCCAGAACTCATCTTGTGTAATTGGCGTCGTGTGATCACCAATGCTGATTTGCTCATTGCTCGTGGGAGCAGGCGATGATACCGGATTGTGGGTTAGCAATGGAACTTGAGGAAGGACTTCATCATCATCTCTGTCAACATTGTCTTCACAACCAATGTCTTCAGCCGCGATGGTGTCAACAACTGGAATCTCTTCAGTGTCATGGGCCTTTGTGGGAGCAGGCTCATGCACAACCATTTGACGTTCTCGGTGGGAGGAATTTTGTAGGGCAACTGATATGGGTTCTGTAAGTGCATCTAGTGCCACCCCTAGTTGGTTTTGGAGTATTGACGAAAAACGTGGTTGAGGGACTAATGTGTTTGTGAGAATTGCATGATAACACAGGTAGTAGTCCCTCATTGATTCGGTTTTCCTACCAGAGATGACCCCTAAAAATGTATGAAGACATTGAAGACAATGGTGGTTCATGAAGACATTCACATTGAAGATAATGACGTGTGAAGACATTCACTTGAAGATTATGGAGTGCGAAGACATAGTTTCTTTCGTAGTTTCCTTTTCTTCATTATTGAGTCATAGGAACCACCGAACTGTTAAGTGGGGTCCAAGTGAACAAAGTCAGAAGACTAACGGGATGCTCAACCCAAAATCCTATGTCTTCGAGCGAAGACAATGAGATCAAATCTTATCCAGAGTTGGATGAGTCAGCTTTGCTTGTAACCCAAGCCACATGCTGCCGCGTGTGTTTGAAATCCGACCGTTGGACACGTGTCGGTTCCTTAGTGACCCAGGGTCATTTCAGACATATCATGTCGGGTTGCCTCCTGGCTATAAATAGCCCACCCCTACACCATAAATTGGTGGCTGCTCAGAGTTAGTGCATGACTTTTGTCATTTGAGAGAAACCCACCTCCGAAGCCTTTGAGAGAGAGAGATCCTTGCGAGGACAAAGCCCAAAACACCCTGAGCCAAAGAGTGTTAGGCATCACTGAAGTCTTCCTGTCCGCGTGACCTAAAGACTTGTTACACTTGAGGACTTTGTATCCTCCAGCCGGTTAGGCGTCATGTTCTGAGGATCCAAGAGTCACTGTGCATCGCCGGTGAACGGAGTCTATGAAGGTTTGGAAGACTACCTTGAAGACTTACCAGAGTGATTGGGCGAGGACTGGGTGTTCTTAGCTCAAGTGGAATAGGGTGAAGACATGGTCTTCTGAGTTCAATCTCAGCCTCCCTAACCAGACGTACAGTTGTCACAACAACTGGAACTGATCTACCAAATCCTTGTCTTTACCAAGCTATTGGTTCTATCCCCCACCTCCTTTACATTTCAGTTTGTCTTCGTGAAGTCATAGCTTGTTTGCCTGATCTGTTTGACTTCACTGTGCGAAGACTTTTACCTGTTTGGCTTCATATTGTCTTCCATTCTGATCTGTACTATCTAGCTGCTATTAGTCCTCGTGCTTTCATGACAATGCTTACTTGACTATGGCCTGTCTAGAGTACTTTATCTTCCGCTACATATCATATAGGTTCCATTTGATTGTTTGTCTTCAAATACCTCGTGTTTTGAAGACTTTCATGAAAATTGCCTATTCACCCCCTCTAGTCGATAACTAGGACTTTCAATTGGAATCGGAGCAAGGTGCTCCCTTGTTCTGTGTGATTCGGTTTAACCACCTGGAGTTTTAGCTATGTCGACTACAGGGATAATCAAGGTCTCCGCTGCGTGCCCCGTCTTCGATGGCACTGATTACCCCTACTGGAAGAATAAGATGCGCATGCATCTTGAAGCCACTGACATCGACCTCTGGTATTTCGTTAAGACATGCATTCCCAAGGTCGGTGAAGGTGTCACCGCTGCTGACGTCAAGAGGTTCGCGCAACTGGATTCAACCGCCAAGAACATCATCTGTGGTCATCTGACCAAAGGACAGTTTGGCCGTGTGAGTGCTCTGGAAACGGCGAAGCTAGTCTAGGACTGGCTGTCCAAGGTCAATGAAGGCGTATGAACTCAGAGAGACTCAAGGATTGATGTACTTCACAATCTCTTCAACCGCTTCAAGAGAAATGACAATGAGAATGTCCAGCTCACGTTCGATCGCCTCACTGATATCACCAATGAGCTTCGCGCACTCGGCACCACTGAGATCACTGTAACGCCCCGGATTCGATGCGCCAGGTGTCCGTCAGTTATTCGTCGTCGTTGCCATGTCATTTGCTTGCGTGTTGCATTTTGCCATGTCATCATGTGCATTTCATTTTGCATACGTGTTCGTTTCATGCATCCGAGCATTTTCCCCGTTGTCCGTTTTGCAATCCGGCACTCCTATGTCCCCCGGCGCTCCCTTTTACCTCTTTTCGTGTGTGGGTATTAAACGGTCTCGGAATGGACCGAGGTTTGCCAAGCGGCCTTGGTATAGCACCGGTAGACCGCCTGTCAAGTTTCGTGCCATTTGGAGGTCGTTTGGTACTCCAACGGTTAACCGGGTAACCGCAAAGCCCTCTTTGAGTTGCAGCCCAACACCCCTTCCAAACTGGCCCAAAACCCAGCAAACGCCCCTCCATGCTCTCGGTCGTTCGATCACGATCGTGTGAGCGAAAACCGCACCTCATTTGGACTCTCCTAGCTCCCTCTACCTATATATATGTGGCCTCCCCCGAAATTCCGCAGTCCAAACCCCCGAAACCCTAGATATTTCCCCTCCGCGCCGCGCGGACATGTCCGCCCTGGCGGTTTCGTCCGCCGCCGCCCTCCGAATCAGAATCAGCCACGCCACTGTGGCACGCCTGCATGCGCCCGGCCCCTTGCCCCCCAGCTGGCCAGCGAGCCCAGCGACCCCGCCGCCCCCGTCCCGATCTCCTCGCGCCGCGCCGCGGCCTCTCTCATCGCCGCCGCCCGGCCGGCTCTCGCCATGCCCCCATTGCGCCACCCCGGCCCGGCCGACCCTCTCCGGCGCCTTCCTCCGCGCTGAGCCCCTTGCCGTCCGGAGCTCCTCCGCGCATTCAAGCGCTTCCTCCGCTGCCACTGCTCGACCTCGCCCGGCCTCTCTCACCAGCCGCCGCCGCCGTTGCCTCGGAGGCCGGGTCTCTCCTCCGACCTCATGGCCTCCGCCCCGGGCCCCGCCTCGGCCTCCCTCCGCGGATCCGCCTCCTCCGGCCTCCCGACCTCCCCCAGCTCCGCCACCTTCCCCTTCAACTCCGTGAAGTTCGGCGAGATCCGCCACGATCGAAAACCGTGCAAATCAAGGTTGACCCCAAATCCTAAGTCCCCGTTTTCAGTAATTATCATGCTATGTTTGACATGTCGTATCTCTGCATCCGTAGCTCCGTTTTGTGCGTGTAATATGTAGAATTGTTCGTCTCGACGAGTACATCATTTCATTCCATTGCGTCATTTTCATTTGAGCTCATCTTGTTGCCCGAAATGCTGTTAGAAGAGGGCTATGTGATGTTAGTTTCAGATTCTTAACAGAACATACACTTTTGTCATTTTTGCCATGATTGATGTGTGCACCCTATGAATTTGAGTCCTACATGTGTTTTGTAATATGCCATGTCATCTTTACAGGGGTGTATGCCATGTATTTTTGTGATCTCTGTGGTGACTAGCACAAGCATGCAAACTAGGCTTCATGATGTTGCTGATTTCAGCCCCTGTTCTGCTGATATTTTTATGCCATGTTAACTTGATGCTACCGAGAGATCCATGCTTATTTTGAGATACTTCAGTAAGGATGTTTTGAACATATGGTTATTCTCTATCCATCCATGCCCTTGTTTGCAATTATGGAGTGCCATAGCTTGAGTCAATTGAGCTCTACTTTTGCTATAAAATGTTTCCTGGCAGATTGTTTACATGTTATTCAATTTTGCCAAGGTTGTTGTAGTTGATCCGTGTATGCTATGATGTTGTTATTGCCATGTATAGCTTTTATGCCATGTCTTATTACTGTGAGTTGCCTTGCCATGCCATGTATTGCTCTGTGGTGAGTGGTTCAAGCTCACCAACATGCCTACTTATCGTTGTTCCTGCCATGTATGAATCTGTCATATAACTTGCCATGTTTACATGGGTGCCATCATATTTTCTGATCCTTTTTGGCTTATGGTCAGTAAAGTACTTTTGTTCTATGCATTTAGTAGTATCATGCCATGCCTTTGTTTGCCATGATAAGTTCCTGTAGCATGTTGTTTGATAGCTCTAAACATTGCAACCTGATGTTATTTCCTGTTAAGTCTGAAACTGTTATTATTTGCAATCTTGCCATGTCATTTTGAGCATGTTCTAGTGATTTATGGAGATAGCTCAGTGTTCATGTTTTGTCATGCTTTACCTGTACATCATGTCCATGCCTTTTGTTCTCATGTTAAGATGCTGTAGCTTATTGTTTTGATGCTTGCAATATGCCTAGTTGCTGTTTTGGACAGGTTGTTGTCATGACTTGTTTCATGTGTATGTGTTGAACCGTTGCTCCGTTTTGAGTGTGCTCTATATGAAACTTGCTTGTTTTTGCATGTAGCTTCATATTATCATGTTGCATCCATGTTTTGAGGTGTTTGCTTGATGTTTGTATGCATTTTGCATCAATGCCATGTTTATCTTGTTTTGCTCATATCTTCTAGACCGTAGCTCCGAATCTAATGAACTTTATATGTAACTTGACTAGAATTTCGTGTAGATCATCGTGGTGCATCTTAACTTGCTGTTTAACAACTTGAACATAAGGTTTATTCAGATCTGGACCAATTTCGAAATTTTGCATATGAGGACTTACCGGATTTGTTATATGTTGTTTCCGGCCTCATTTAAACTTGCTTTGATGTGTTGGTCTTGTTTGCATCATCTCTTGCCATGAGTAGCCTCATCTAGCCTTGTCATGCATCATGCTTGTTGTGCATCATGTCTTGTTCATGTGTGGTGTGTTTACCATGTTGTGTGCTTCTTCTCGATAGTTCCCGTTTCGTTGCGATCGTGAGGATTCGTTCGTCTACGCTTGGTTCGACTTCGTGGCTTCATATTCTTCATGGACTCGTTCTTCTTCCTTGCGGGATTTCAGGCAAGATGACCGCTACCCTGGATCTCACTACTATCATTGCTATGCTAGTTGCTTTGTTCTTTCGCTATGCTGCGCTACCTATCACTTGCTGCTCAAGCCCCCCTATTTGCCATGTCAGCCTCTAACCTTTTGCACCCTTCCCAGCAAACCGTTGTTTGGCTATGTTACCTCTTTGCTCAGCCCTCTTATAGCGTTGTTAGTTGCGGTGAAGATGAAGTTTGTTCCTTGTTGAACATGGAGATGTTGTTCCTTGTTGGAACATGTTTACTTGTTGGGATATCACAATATATCTTATTTAATTAATGCATCTATATACTTGGTAAAGGGTGGAAGGCTTGGCCTTATGCCTGGTGTTTTGTTCCACTCTTGCCGCCCTAGTTTCCGTCATATCGGTATTATGTTCCCGGATTTTGCGTCCCTAACGCGGTCGGGTGATTTATGGGACCCCTTGACAGTTCGCTTTGAATAAGACTTTTCCAAAGAAGGCCCAACATTGGTTTTACCATTTGCCTCACCTATTACCTTTTTTCCCTTGGGAGTCGCGCATCCCAAGGGTCATCTTTATTTTAGCCCCCGGCTAATGCTTGTCTAAGTGTTGGTCCAAACTAGAGCCCTTTGCGGCGCCACCTCGGGAAACTTGAGGGCTGGTTTTAGTTGTACTGGACTGCTCATCCGGTCGTGGCTCGAGACGAGATATGTGCAGCTACTATCGAGGTGTCGGCACGCAGGGGAGGTCTTCTGGTCTTGTTTTATTGCTGTCGAATGTCTTGTAGCCGGATTCCGAGACTGATCGGTCTTCCCGGAGAAGGAATATCCTTCGTTGATCGCGAGAGCTTATCATGGGCTAAGTTGGGACACCCTGCAGGTTTGAACTTTCGAAAGCCGTGCCGCGGTTATGTGGCAGATGGGAATTTGTTAATATCCGGTTGTAGTAAACTTGAAGCAAACTCTTCTAAAATACACCAACCGTGTGCGTAACGTGAGTGTCTCTTTTCGGGTTGATCGAGAGGAGAACACGGTTCTCGGGTTATGTCGGCGTAAGTAGGAGTTCAGGATCACTTCTTGATCATTGCTAGTTGACGACCGTTCCTTTGTTTCTCTTCTCGCTCTCATTTGCGTATGTTAGCCACCATATTATGCTTAGTCACTGCTGCAACCTCACCACTTTACCCCCCTTCCTTTCCCATTAAGCTTTGCTAGTCTTGATACCCATGGTAATGGGATTGCTGAGTCCTCGTGGCTCATAGATTACTACACCACCAGTTGCAGGTACAGGTTTCGCGATGATCATGACGCGAGAGCGATGTTTGCTTGTATTGGAGTTCTTCTTCCGCTTCTTCTTCGATCAGGGATAGGTTCGTGTCGGCAGCCCGGCTAGCAGGGTGGATATTGTTTGAGTTTCTGTTTATGTTTTATCCGTAGTCGGATGTTGATCTTGTATATGATGTTGATGTATTCTTGTGGCATTCGTGCCTTATGTATGTATCCCCACTATTATGTAATGTTGATGTAATGATATCCACCTTGCAAAAGCGTTTCAATATGCGGGTCTATCCTTGGTGAGACCTTCGAGTTCCTTTTGGATAGGGTCGCATATTGGGCGTGACAATCACCAAGCATGAAATTGTGAAGAAGCTACTGAGATCACTTGACAGCTCATTTGACACTTTGGCCCTGATGATTCAAGAATGCCCTGACTTCAGAGATCTCGATCCGTCTGACATACTTGAGAGGCTCAACACACATGAGTTCCAGCTATCTGAGAAGACGGCCCCAACTATGGTCGATCCCGTGCTTTGAAAGCAGAAGCCGTTTCCTCATCTGAAGAAGAATCTAACTGTAGTTCTAATGATCCTGAAGACATTGGCAAAGAGCTAGCAATGCTCGTGAGAAAGTTACAAAAGTTCTCCAAGAAGAATCGCTTTGGCAAGTCTTCAAGATCCAAGAATGATGAGGCTTCCTCTCGGGACTACAAGAAGAGAGCATGCCACAAATGCAAGAAGCCAGGACACTACATATCTGAATGTCCTCAATGGGACAAGGAAGCTAAGAAAAAGAAGAAGAGCAAGGCATATGATTCTGATGACAAGAAGATGAAGAAGACCTCCTCAAAGTCTTCTTCGAAGTCTTCATCAAAGTCTTCATCATACAAGAAGAGCTCATCTGGCAAGGCTCGTGCATTCATTGGCAAGGAGATGGATTCAGAGGAGTCTGCGTCTGAGGAGGCAGAGGTGGAGTCTGATTCAGGCGTGGAAAGCCTAGCTCTAGCTTCGACATTCACCACCAAGTACATCTTCAACACTAAGACAATGGTCACACCGCCGGCGCTGGAGCCGATGATGAGGACAACTCTGCTCCGACCTACATCTTCATGGCACGAGGTGCCAAGGTAAAATCACGATGATTACTTTCAAACCTCTAGTGAAGATGACTCTGAATGTGAATCCAAACCAAGCTACAAGACTCTTGCTAAAATTGCAACTGAACAACAAACTGCTATGGAACACATTCAAAAATTGCTAGATAAAAGCGATGGCCTGTTGGACGAGGAAATGAATCAAACTCAATCTGTCGTGGAATTGTCACGGCAGATGTCCTCATGAAAGGACTTAGTCGCAGGGCCATCGTACGGGTTACCTAGAGGGGTTAATGCGGTCACAAGACACGGAATTATATCGTTCGCCCTTCGATGAAGGTAAAAACCTACGCCCGGGGCCAGGTTGATTGATATGATTCGCCACTAGGGAGCAATAGCTTTGCCTTGGCCTCAATCTCCTGTCCTTAACTTCGCCGGGTCGCCCCTTATATACACGGGTTAACGCCTCTGGCTTATTGTAATCCCAATCCGCTCATACAGAGTCCGGTTTGGTCTCTCTTTCTTGTCTTACAATACAAGTTACTGATAGGGCGGTTTACATGTATGGATCTTAATTCCTTCGGGCTCGGCCTCCATATGGGCCTCGATCACGCACGAGGTAAACCGCCCATTCGGGCGTTCACACCGTAGTTGT